>BPLQ01004434.1:0-75476 GCA_021605075.1 Caerostris darwini
AAAGTAAACAAATTGTTATGAAAATGACAAATCCAGTAAACCTGCATTTTAGATATTATATGTTATTCTCTTACTTACTTGGCAAATAAAAAATCATGCCAAATCGCTGAGCATGCGCAATACACCAGTATCAAAGAGTAGAACTATTATAGTTATTTTAGAAAGGTAAGTTGCATCAAAATCTACAGAAGAATATCATCCTGTTATCAAAGTTTAAAATTGTTGAGTGTCGCTATGAGCGCTATTAAGTAACAGTAACATATATAATTTCAGCCAGAAATCTTCCACCAGTTTAGTTTATTGTTCAGTGAAAACCAATTAGGTACTGCATTTTGAATAAAGGTGTAGTTAAAGCACAATATGACAGACATTACTTTAAACTTAAGTTTACTGAATTACAGATCTAATCGAAATCTTCCTTTCACAGCTCATCGTGATAATCTAACAAACATACAAATCGCATTATGGCGTCATTCTATCATTTTACAATCATTTAAAAATCTTTCACTATCATGCTCGAAGTTCTCAATGGAATGATCGCTCAAGTGTATCATAAAGTTCTGAAAGATAACATGTCCAAATTCTTTTGACCACTGTGATACCTGCACAGAACTGGAAAATATGAAAGTTATCGGGAGCATTTCGATTGCAGCCTCTCTTTTTCGAGGAAAAATTCCAAACCGATTTCTAATTCATAACATTGTCACTGACATATCATTAGAATTCAATTATCTATCTCAATTCCTCTTCCACACAGACAAATTCACCATCTACTAGCTATACGTAATATATCCTAAATTATCCTCCACTTGCATCATTCTTGATGATTTTAATTCTCATTAACCCATTTTTGGATCAAACTTCAAATAACAGTTTTAATACTTATATCAATCGGATTTTTAATAATAATTTAGATCTTTTAGCACACCAACTCATATTATTCCTTCTTCATATCTTATTGACCTCTTCATTGCCAGTGCAGATGTAAGCCGAATATTTTTTCTTTCATCTTTCACTTTGATGTTTTCGACATAATTACTTACAGATCCGATTATACTTTCAACTAAATAATAATCACAAAAAGTGCAGGCAGACTATTTTGTGGCCTAATTTTGTTTTATTCATGAGCAACAGAATGCCACATGCATACTCGATTCCATTGTTGGAACACACAGTGCAATAGACGTTTAGAAGATGAAAGAATGTTTTGTATCAAGCGCACACTCAACATTTTCGCGTTAGCTGCTTGATGGCCAAGTGTCTATTACTCTGGCCTTTGGTTACATGTGTTTTAGGATCGAATCCTGTGGTGTCATGGAGGATTGTTAATGGTTCGGAATCCACTTTAATCTGTAGTTCACGGTCTGTCTATCACTAGTATGCACAAAATAACTTCCATACGACTTTTGTATAGCAAACAAGAACATTTCAGTCAGACGACGTCGTTTAATATCTTAGCTAAAAATATTGAGATTAAATTTGAGCTTCTGCTGTCTGCAGTGGAAAAGTTTACAAAATTATCAAAACAGAAATTATCTAATCGTAAGAGACAATATCATTTGTTTTAAGACTATCCTGATAATATCAAATCTGATTCAACAGCTAACAGTTTAGCATCCCATTTCAATGAACCCTTCGACCAGCAATTTATTCCCCTTGGTCTTTCAGACGATTATTCGATTATTACGATTCAGAATTTTCTCTCTATAGTAGGCATTTCATATTTGGTAAATTACAAGCTGCTATACGCGCTGCTCCCAATACTTCCCAAGGCAGAGACGATATTCAAGTTAAAATAATTTAAATCCGTCCCCGTCACTATCTTTAACTATATTGTATTTGACTGGTTGGCAGTATCTTAAAAAAGGTGCAAATCATTCCCATAATCAAGGGCACGATTTCCATACACCCAAACCGTCCAACTGCCTTAATTTCAGTTTTAAGCAAAATCTTTGAACGCAATTTACTCAAGAGAATCATTCATTTTCCAGTTCTAGACAGATTCAATCATAATCACTCTAGCTTTAATCCTTTTAAAAATGTGTCACTTCATGAGATAATCAGCTCTCAAAATTGCTAAGAATTGTTTCGTACTTTTTAAATTAGACGTTTATACGATTTATGATTCTGTTCGAAGAGATGGTTTAAGATACAAAAATGTAATCATTTGTATTCTACCAAGGTGCAGGATACAAACTTCCTGCCTTTTGAATGTTTCCTTCATGGTGGTGCAATTTGGATAGCAAGCAGCTCGTACTTATATGTGTATATTGCATCTGTATTTGTAGTATTGATGTACAAATTCGTAAATGTGTGTTAATTGAAAGCATTGCACCTTTCATTATAAATCAGTTTCTATTTATAGTATTCAACTTTTAAGCAATTAGAGTTTATTGCATTCTCTAATAATTACAAACTTTCTGATTAATTAACCTTCATTAATACTTCCTGCAAAATATATTTCAATTGAAAACAAAACTTTTGCTTACTTTAATAAAAAATAAAATTATGCAAAAAAAAAAAAAATCTTAAAAATGTCTCAAATGGCTTAGTATATGTGAATAAATTAAATTTTTTATATATTTTTATCTTTTTTTTTTATTACGAATTATAGTAAATTGTTCTACTTTCCTTTTAAATACATTATCAAACATACAAATTTTACTTTACTTTTTAACATCTTAATTTAAAAGTTCTGTGTAGATGTTTAACCATCGGAAAGGTGCCATGCCCAATAAAACGCTTAAATTATTTCAATATCACAAAAATAAAAATGGCAAATCACATTTATAATAGGGCATTTCCATTCTAATCACTGCTTTATATTTTAATACATGATCACATATTCTTCGAATGTACTCTCCGAGAAAACAAATATCACGTCAAAAGACTTCAAGACAGCGGCCGCTAGCAATGGCGCCTCTTCACTATACAGGACTTCTCTTAAGTTGGCCTCGATTGGCACCAATTGCAAAACATGGGAAGTGAGTGCTTAGGTGTTAGGAAAGCGTTGAGGTCCTGGTCTTGTCTGGGAGAATCTTCATCCCTCACATCATTATACTAGAATATGCAAATCCCTGACACCTTATGTATAAAGCATAGACAGTGTTGTCGTCAATAGCACTCATTCACTCATCTAGCTGACTGTATGTTGAATCACACTCCCACTAACACAATAAAAACCAAAGGTTTAAAACTTAACAAGAACTCTATTTACACGACACAGTCACAGCCGCTCTGGTATTACACTGACTCAGACTCGGACTTAAGCGCTCGCAGGCGCATGTGTACACACACACTTTTTCCGCCGCTAGGGGTATCCTTGCACGTAGGCGCGAACAGACAGCCTTATTTGTGAATACGCTAGTTGACTGACAAATATTAAGCAACTACGTTGGTACCCGCTTTCATCGAATTTCAGATCTGGCAATAGTGATAACATTGTACAACCGTTTGTCTCAACGAAATATATTGGTTTAAAAGAAAATAATAGTGGTAATTATTGAGTGGAGTTTGACATAACATTAATTAGAAGGTACAGAATTATTTAAAAAAGCGCAATCTATAATTTATTATGGAAAAATTTCAAAATTTTAATGACGATATATGTAAATCGCTTGGTTATAAGAATGCCAATGGTTGATTTAATGGGAGCAAATTTTAAATGTTCAATTATCGATTGTATTAAAAGGCAGAAAATCATTAATGTTGAAATGGATGATTCGATTACTGCCTAGAGATTGAAGAAGTCATATATATATATATATATAAGGTAAGCAGTTTTGCAAATTAAAAATTTTGTAGATTTTTTTATCTCATTTTATTTTGATATGATGTAATTTAATATTTTAATTAGTAAAAATTAAAGTTATTTTTATTGAAACAATTATACTTACGAATCTCTTTAGTTACAGCATTCTGTTTAAATTTGCCTGAATTATCAAATTGTATATTTTCTACGAGATTGGTGGTTGAAATATAGGAGGACTCTGTGTTTCCTCACCAACGTAGCTGTAAGGAAATGAAACAAAACAAATCTGTAAAAAGGACAGTCCGTTTGGTGAAAAGAGAAAAAAAAATCAAGGTATTGTGAAACTTGTATTCACGAAACATGCCTTGAATCTCTAAAGGCAACGACGGACTGAAATAAGTATGTATGTTATGATTGAGAATAACATGTTATGATTGAGAATAACATGTTATGATTAAGTAACCAATAGGTTTCTACTACTGACTGAAGCACATGTATATTTTATGAATGAAAATACTAAACCAATAGGCTGGAATGCCTTTCCGTTTAGATTCGAGAAAAAAAGAAAGATATGAAGTCTGCAGAAAAAGCCCTGTAGCGTAGGATTTGCTTTAAATGTTCCCATTTTGATTTGACTTTTAAGATAATATTTTTGAATATTGGAAATCAAAATGCAATTAAGGTAACGCGCGGTTTCCCGTAAGAATCATTTAGTTTCAGTCTGAACTTTCTCGAGACCAATGTAGTGGACTGCATGCATGGCATGGACATGCATGGACATGCAGAGACAGGAAGAAGGACAAAAAACTTTACTCTGGATGTGTGGCAACGGTGACGTGATCCATCGGTTTTCTTAAAAATTTAAAATTTTTTTGTTGCAGTTTAGGCTTTGTGTTGTAGTCATTGCTTTATTTTGTATAAAATAAATAATATTAATTCGTTGAACTTACATCTTCTTGTTACATTGAAGAATTGAATTTTAATTTACACTTATCTTATCTGTGGAATTTTTGAAATTGTTAACTTCTCTTGATATAAAGAAATTTGATCTTTGATCCGAGGAACGTTTAGTGTTATAATTGACGCCCAAGTTAGGGACAAGAAACCAAATATGATGTATGATTGGCGGCCCAAATTGCTGTAAACTAAGTAACTATGGTATATAATTGCGGCCCACCTTGAAGCAAGAAACCAAATACGATATATAATTGATGGATCAAGGTAAGGCAACGACGACGACGATTTGTAGGTTGACGGAGCTCCTTGGTTAACGTAAGGCAAGAAACCTATTATGGAAAGACTTTACGCGAATCTTATGGGTATGAAAACTGTTTAAATGTTTTCCGAGAGGACTTTAGGAAAAATAAAAAACTTTCTAAATGTCTGAAATTGGCAGGATCTTTGAAGATGTTTTATATCAGAATGCGCTTGAAATGGATCTGAAGGTACATCCGTGAAAGTTGATAATATACTTCAGCTTATAAAATTCTACCTGCTGTTTCAAGACGACATTTCGAACTGGAAAACCTCAAGTTACAAGTCCTAGAGTTGTAGCTGTAGTTGTAGAGTTGGAGCTGTAGCTGATAATTTAGTGCGGTCATCAACTTATTCTGAAAATAAGATCCTTGTACAGAAGTTGGTGTCTACATTTAGTGTAGAGACTGAGGATATTACTCTCAGTGCGTGACCGAACATTGTCTATATTTAGTGTAGAGACTGAGGATATTACTCTCAGTGAGTGACCGAACATTGTCGTTGAGAAAAATCATTTCAAATAAAAAGACATTCCTGGCCGTATGGCTTTTATTGCTGCAAGCACAACAGTTATCGTTTGACCATAGGGCAGGAACTCAATAAGAAGAGATCTTTTGCTATGGATAAACGACATTAAGATTTTGCTCTTACTTTGCACCATCCTGGATTTCTTTATCCAGGTTGACGCGCAAAGTATTCACTTCTTTATCCCAGATGAAACAGGTAACTATCCCACCGCCCCACCGGTATTGGTGTGGAGCTGGGATGTTTCCGCCTTTGTCTTTGTCATTTGGTTTCGGTTAGTAGTGCTGGCACTAAGATTCATCACCTGCAGAAACTGAGTCCAATACATTGTTTTCTGCACGCACATCATATATCGTTTGAACTTGGGACAGGAACTCAATGAGGAGAGAGATTTTACTATCTAAAAACGACATTAAGATTTTGTCCTTACTCTGCACCAGCTGGATGAAGACTTCCAGGATCGTTCACTTCTTTATCCAGGATGAAACATCGCAGCACCCCACCGGTATTGGTGTGGAGCTGGGATGTTTTCATCTTTGTCTTTGTAATTTGGTTTCGGTTAGTAGGGCTAGCACCAAGATTCATCATCCGCAAAAACTCTCCTAGGTATTGTTTACAGCACGATATAGGAGCAGCTGCTGCAAGGACAATCCCTTGCGAAACCACCTCTGGCTATTTGTGAGATTGTGTAATGTAAAACAATAAATAAATAAATAATTACAAAAAAATCTTCCTCATTTTGTTTAAATTATTTCAAAACTTTATATGTATCTTTCTTTTAATTCTTTATATATATGTAATATATATATATCTGGGCAAGTCACCTATTAGTCTTTATCTGCTTTCTTTTTCAATGTATTATCTAATAACTTCAAAGGACTCCAACTCAAGATAGAACCTAGCGGCTGCTTTGTAGCCAAGGTGGCTCGTACCAACACAAATCGTTGTCAATTGTTCATAAAATATTTTTTATTCATCCACTCAAGTTCCAAAACATTTTTTTTTGAACTTTTAGTGGATGACACTTGATGTTAATATGGGTTTTTGAAATATTAATTCAGTAATTAAATTTAATTAATTAATCTTAGTTTTTTTTTAGATTTAATTTGCATGTATCTAATAATAGATGGCTCCAGCTGTAAGAAAAAAATTCCAACTTTATTTGTAAAGGACTTTCCTGAATATAGTGAAAAAAAAGTAGAATTTGAAGGGAATTTTTTTTTTATATTACTTATTTGAAAATATGTGTCGAATTTCATACCTGAATCTTCTGATCTTTTGCAGCATCGGTAACTTTTTAAGTGTTTTCATTCATTTTATATAAATACACAACAAGTTTTCGCTACATATTTGGCCAATTAATCAAGGAGATAAAAATGTCCAACAGTACCACACGAGATGTATAGCCAAATATAAATAAATTTATAGCGAATGAAATTAAAAGAAAATGCTATTGCATATGGTATTATTTTTGAAAAATCCAAGTTTTCTTATTTTATGGTACTTTTTGACTTCGCTTTTAAGAATATCTGATTGATGGCTTTATATGTGTCTCCAACAATTGAATATTAAATGTAACATAATACAGTTTTCGTTATCGCAGGAAAATTGAGATATTGAATTTATGATATCTTAAATATTCCCTCTTTATTTTACACTCTGTCTACGTACGCTCTTATATTATTGGAATAAAACTGTACGGCAATACTTTAAAATATTTGAAAAAAAATACTTAAAAAATATATTTAGCCTAAACAATTATTTTATAAAATCATAAATACTCTATATTTGCATATTGGAGCAATATGTGAACTAAAAATAATTTTTTTTTCTCTTAAAAAATTATTTGCATTATGTATTTTAATAATTCGAAAATTGCAAATATTGTTTCCTGCTAATTTTTTTAATGATTCTACAATATATATGTATATATAATAAAATTGTAGTTTTTTTTTTTTTCGTTAATGTTATAAAACGAGATAAAATTAATACATTTAACATGATTTGAAAGTTCAATTTTATTCTTGGCGGTTTTTTTTGTAGATATAATATACTTTACGTTTCTATAAAATCGTTGTTAATCATTTTATTATAAAGGAAAGCGAAACACACATTTCATACAATCAAAGTTCCTTTTGAGAATTTCCAAATTAAAACAAAAGTTATCAAAGTTTGTATAAAAATCTCGAAAAGGACTGGATAAAAATCTAGAATCCTGTGCCCTTCCGTGAAAAATGCATCGCCAGGACGCAAATTAGCCAAGTAATCATAGTAATGAATGCACTAGGTAGTTTTGGCGATAAAATTATATAATACCAAAATCCTTCACTGGGATGCCAAATCGCCTAGTAAACAAACAAAATGGCTGCCGAAGTTCGAAGACATTATAAAACGCTACTTCAACAAAATTCTTCTCTGGGATGCCAAATCGCCAAGTAAACAGACAAAATGGCTGCCGAAGTTCGGAGACATTATAAAACGCTATTTTTCCAAAATCCATCGCCGACATTCCAATTACGCCAACTAGTTAAACATTCTCATTACGCCTACATTAGTAGTTAAACATTCCCATTACGCCTACATTAGTAGTCAAACATTCTCATTATGCCTATATTAGTAGTCAAACATTCTCATTATGCCTATATTAGTAGTCAAACATTCTCATTATGCCTATATTAGTAGTCAAACATTCTCATTACGCCAACAATAGTAGCCATACATTTTTATTACGCCAACAATAGTAGCCATACATTTTTATTACGCCAACATTAGTAGCCAAACAGCTATTAAATCAAAGTTTATCACTTTAAAACCGGATATTATCACTATTCTGCCAAAATTTTAATCCTTGAAATGTTTTATCTCCAACATTTAAAGCTTATCACCAAACTATTTCACTTAAAAAAAAATTTTATTGTTTGAATACTTTTGAGCCGAATGCTGTCACTTCTA
The DNA here is from genome assembly GCA_021605075.1 of Caerostris darwini. Taxonomy (NCBI): domain Eukaryota; kingdom Metazoa; phylum Arthropoda; class Arachnida; order Araneae; family Araneidae; genus Caerostris; species Caerostris darwini. The sequence continues at coordinate 8,483 of BPLQ01004434.1, forward strand.
CGCCTTCTACTTGGCTTTATCAGTAGTACGCCACAACAAAATTATGCCTAAATTGTTTTTACGCCAATTTATATCACTTTATCACCAAAATTTTAAAACTAATATGTCAAAATGTTAATGTTTTTTTACGCCACATATTGCCGCTTTAATGCCAAAATATATCGTTATTTTGCCAAAATTTCATTCCTAAATTTCTTTTACGCCAAATTTAATCGCTTTATTGCGAAATTATTATGGGAATTATGCTTTGCTAACTCACATAAATGTATCATTTAGAAAAAGATAATAATAATCGCTGTTACGATACAATTACAAAATTATTCACTAATTATTCATTTTTTTCTATTATGTCAAAAAATATTTCATGTTGTTTACGAACTGAATTCGAATGATGAAATAAAATTAAAGAAAGGGGGAAAAAAGAATAAAATCAAAGAATAACTTGCATTTTATTCTGATATATATATTTTTTTTTACGAAGTAGAGTTGTCAGCTCTACGCCCAACGCCCAACAGTCATATGAGAAAGGGACCTATGGTATAAAGTGGATTCTGAACCACTTAAAACATCCATTGCACCGCCGGAACCCGAACACGAAACCTGTGATACCGAGCGCCATAGCACTAGCCAGTCGACCATTCAGGCGCACCAAAGGCCACAGCCCTAGTCAAATGACCCTCCGGCCGCTAAAGCGAAGAAAAAAAAAATTTGGCGTATTTTTTTTTTTAAATACTTCTTATCAACTGCGTATATTACTAAATTCATAAATGTTCGCCTCCGTGTACTTACAAAACCTAAACACAGCATGAATATCATTATTATGCGACACATTATATGGTCGCTTTCGATGAGATCAAATATGCCAACAAGTATCTATATTAAAAATGCTATGCATTTATATATATACCGATTTAGCAGAAATAATTGTGATAATATCATAGAGTGTTATTTGAGGAAATATTATTGAGGTACATAATCATTTAAAAGAAATACAATAAATCTTTTAATATTAGCAGGTTTCTATAGTTCATAAACTGATTGTGAGATAGACATTCGATAGAAAATATGAAAATCATAAATTCATTATTGCTAGAAGTATTACTCAGACATATGAAATTTTGTAAAAAAAAAGTTTCATAAATTATTTCTACTTTTAATCTGTAGCATTTACAAATATAACAAGTATAAAGAAGTAAATAATAGTAATAAAAAACAAACAAAAAAATATCATATGCTTTTATTTTTTTCGGTATGAGGGCCGAGTGACTAGCGCTCTGGCTGTCGTACCACAGGTATCGGGTTCGAATTCCGGCTGTGCCGGGGATGTTTGTAGGATTTTGGAACCCAGTTTAAATCTTAGCCACCGGTTCTAATAGCATTGTAGAGTGTTGTGGGGTATTGTGACTCGCGTTCGTAGGATATCTTCAAACTACACGTGTCTCTTGTGCTGTGCTAAATGAGTAACATCGGTTCAGCCCTTGCGTATGGCATAAAGATTAACTGTCTGTATTGCCAGTTGCTTTAGAAAAACAACATTTGTTGTATTTAAAAAAATTTACTTACTTAAAATTGAAATTATTTTTATTGGAATTAACATTTCGATGAAAATGCATTCCTCCCATTATTACTCCTTGGCCTGTTGGCCAAATATCACACGCTCTGGCTTTTAATACCACAAGCTTCAGTTGCGAATCCTGGCTATGGCATGGATGTTTGTTAGTTGTTCGGAATCCACATCAAACTGCAGGTCCTAAACTGTGTACAAAATGACCGTAGAGCGACAAACCAAACCGATTATTACTCCATTGTAAATAAATTCGTCTGAATTAGCTTGGACTCGCTCTAGAAGACACAAACATCGAGAAGTTCAATGTAATATTTTTTTTTCTAATGCATCTGGCAAGTACTTAGACCGTGATCTTCTATGCCAAAAGCAACGGCTGCACCGGCATTACTCACTTAGTATTACTTGAAGATAAGCTACGAACGCAGAGTAACAGTGCTCCCTCAAAGCTCTACGATCATATTAGATCAGGACCTACGGTTTAAAGTGGATTCCGAACCACTACAACATCCATGGCACCACCGGGACTCTAACTCGAAACCTATGATACCGAGGGTCAGAGCGCTGGCTACTTTCGTATATTTTAGGGAAGACCGGCTAAGGGGCCGCTTTTCCTTAAAATATACAAAATATATAAAATTCAAGGAGATTCTAATGATAACCAAGGTTATGATCTTCACAATGAAGAATGACACAGTAGAAGAATGCCACGTCGTCGCATAGAACAGCTCAAAGTGCCAGTACAGATTATGGCCGGATATGATTGAATTCTCCTTTGAAGACGTGGCGTTAGTTAAATTTTGACTAATCTGCAACTTTGTAACTTTCCCGAAAGTAGAATCTTTGGGTTCCGAAAACTGGTGAACATGAGGTGAATATGAGTACGAGAATATGGAAATGTTAGAATTACGGAAATGTTAGTATATATGAAAATATTAGAATTGAGAGGAGACATTGACAGAAACATATTACAGATTTTCTACAACGCAAAGAAGACTACTAATTAACGAAGCAGTTACTACAACGCGAAGCCTAAATTACAACTAACAAAGCCATGGTTAAATATCTTCTAATTTTTTAAAACGACGAAACATTCTACTGTTGCCACACATCGAGAATACAATCTATTTAATCATTTTTATTTAATTCCCTCTATTAGCTCACACTCTTCCTATATATATCTTGTTTAAATTTTCAATCGTTAATAAAATGCGTTAAAGTCATCCACTGAAGTTCAAATGCATTTTTTTTTTAACTTGTAGCGGAGGACACTTGGCGTTAATATAGTTTTTTCAAATATTAATTCAGCAATTAAATTTAATTAATTAATTTTGTTTATTTTTTTTAGATTTAAGTTGCATATATCTACAAATAGATGGCCCCAGATAAACTTAAAAAAATTAATGGAAATTATTTATAAGGAACTTTCTGCAATATAGTGAGAAAAAAGTAGGAATTGACTTAAAAAAAATTGTTTTCTATTACTTGTTTTTCTTTCCGTACGCGGTATTGTGTATAGTTCTTGTGCGAATTCATGGTAGATCCAATTTATTTAAACCATTTTGTTTTTTTCTGCATGTGCGCTCCGCAATATAGTTCTCGTGGATGGTGGATTCTTACAATGAATTATTCTTGTTCACGTCATGTTCAGGTTAGAAAAACTATTGTAAACTATAGTGTGTACTTTGTCACCAGAAATAATAATAATGCTATTCAAAATTCAATCAATCCAAACACTACATCCAACTCTCCTACTTTAATTTAAAATTTAGATAAAATTATTCCGCTATTAATTATTATTGTCTTTAAAATAACTTATATTTTCTCAAGAATTTATTAACATATTTGCAGGAAATAATAATATCGATCATCTTTTCAACCAACTACGAACTACTAACAATCCAGCAGACAAACTCTGCTTACTTCTAAATGGCTTAGTCAATCAACCATCTATGAATAATCATGTCCATTCCCCACACCTGATTATGACATAACGCTACCTACTACTGAACAAAAATCGTCCGTGCACCTCTCTAAACATACTAAATAAATAAATATTTTATTTAGCTTTCTCTATGTATAGGCTCCAAACCATCTAACAATGCCACGTAGTGACTGTATTGTTTACAGGACTTGGTAGTCGACACGTTTTCGTTTCCCCTTCCCCAGGCTCTGCTCTTCTATCGTTCACTTGCAACTGACTTTGTACGATTCGCAGATTTCCCCCGTCGTTACGAGTTCATTCTCTCTTAACAAACTGCTCTTAAGCGTTTTTGTTAGTTTTTAACTTGCACTCCATTTTGAATTAGATTAACCTATTAAAAGTATTTTTATTTTTAAGTTCTCTTTCAAACTACGTTCAGTTCGTAATTCTTCAAAATCCTCTTTTTACTTTATTATTTTAATTATTAAATTATAATTAATAATTATTAAATACTTTATTGAAAAGAAGAAAAAAAAACTTCTCCTCTTCATATATTATTATCTCTATTTTAATTGTTTTATTTTTAATGCAATGGGCTTAAAGCTACAGTAACTTCCCTCTCATATGCAAAAAAGGAGTTAGCGGTTACCCATACCAAGGAGCTCCGTCAACCTGCAAATCGTCGCGTTTTTCTCTATGTGTTGATTTTATTCCCCCCTATTTTATTTTTCTTTCACTTCATTTACTGAGCAAGCTATTTCTTATCGTTTACCTCCAAAGGAACCATCAAGATAGAGGTATATGGAGGCTAAAGCTGCTAAAATGCCTCAATAATGTCAAACTGTATATCTGTTCAGCTCAAAGTACCAGTACAGAGTATGTCTGCATATGGTTGAATTCTCCATTGAAGACATGGTGCTAGTTAAGTTTTGGATTATGATTATTGAATATGATTATTGAAATATGATTATTGAAATATGATTATTGAAATCTAAGAATTGAGAGGAGGCATTGACACAAATAAATCATTTTCTGCAACGCAAAACTGTCTAAACAACCAAATCAACCACTACAACGCGAAACCTAAACTACTTCTAATAAAGCTATAGCTAACTAATTTCTAATTTTTTTAAACGATTAAACACTCTACAGTTGCCACACATCTAGAATGAAATTTTTTTAAACACTTTTATTTTTCTCACCTCACGCGGTCTTATATAGAGTTCTCGTACGAATTCATGGCAGATCCAGTTTTTTTAAACATTCTTTTTTTTCTCCACGAGCTATTTGCAATATAGTTCTCGTGGATGTCTCTAATTTCATGAGACTAATTATACATAACACTAAATTTCTGCTATCAGATTTGCGTGGCAGATTGTTCATCACGATAGTGCGCCAGCTCCCACTGCTTCGTGATTTTTCGCCAAAAATGAAACCCATAATGTTCCACAACCACCGCATTCACCTGATTTAGCACTGTGTGACTTCTGGCTATTCTCTCCGGACACCGTTTTGTCCGGAGACACCGTTTTGAGTCGATTGAACAGATTCAACGTGAATCGCCGCGCTTTGAAGGCCATCACGGCCAATGACTTTTTAGCATGCATACAGAATAGGAAAAAAGTTGGCGTAAGTGCATTTTGTCCGGAGGGGAATACTTTAAGATGATGAAATCAATATGGAAGAATAATTGAAGAGTTTTTGACAAAAATAAAAATTGGTCTTACTTTTTGGGCACAGTAGTAAGCAAAGTTTCGTTACCTGCATATGCTAGCAAATTGACTTAATATTATTAATAATTAGCAACTACTTATATAGTCGATGTTCTTGAGATCAAGTTTGCGTCATCATTCACTTTAAACAAGTTTGTATTTAATGAACCTCCTTGGCTACAAGATAGTCGCAAGCCTCTATCAGGGTAAAATCTGAGTAAAAATATACAGTGCATGAAACAGCAAAGTGGAAAAAGAAAATTTATCTTTGTGGTGGCGATTTCTTTCTTGAGCATTGGTGATGCTGATGATATAGCGTGGTGGCAGCCGAGAGCTCCTAACTTGGGAAAAATTTAGAAGAGGAGAAAATACAATGCATGAACAGCAGCAAGGTAGACAAAAGGAAACTTGCCCGAAAAGTAAATGGAACACATAAACAAAATAATATTATGTATATATTAATATATATATATATATAAGTAATTAAACAAAAATAAAAGTTAAGTTCTAAAAAAAAGAAATGTTGTTGTTGTCGTGTCCCTCATGGAAGGAGGGGAAGAGGGGTGCAGCTTCTGTTCTGAGTAAAGTAAAGTTAAGGCTTGTGTATAATTGGAGTGCTTAGGGTTTTCCCTGTACCTCCGTGTGATATTTAAAAACATAATTAAATTATTTACCAAAATTAAAACTTTAATGGAAGAATATTAAAAATGAGCCCATGCTCTGAATAAAAAGAGAAATTACTGTTAGTATCAAAAACTATTTGAGAGAGTTTATGAATGAACTGACGGAGCGTTTGAGTATTGAGTGAGTGATGTATATCGGTGTTTCGAAAGAACCACGGAGCGTTGGTAATCACGAGAAGGGTTCTGTTTTGAAGAGCACTGATTGTTTTAAATATTTGATTTAGAGGCCAACCCCAGACCGGACTTGCATTGACAGATATTAAGCAACTACGATAGTAATTGCTTTTATCGAATTTCATCTCACAGTGAATTTCCATCGCATTCGCTTCACAAACTTAAAAATATTTATATACAGTTGTTTAAAAAAAATATTGGTAATAACATTACAGAATAGAAACTGATACAATGTTACTCAGAGAAAAAGACTAAAATTTAAAAAAAAAATAACTTTATAATCTAAGTGAAATATTTCGAAGTTAAAATATATATATAGAGAGAGTTTACAATTGCTTTGCTACGAGGGTGTTAATGGTTGATGAGTTTTTGGTGGTTTGATTAACGATTATGTGCAAAAGTAGACAATTATTTAAAATGATTATGGGGCCCGAATGGCCGAGTATTATGGCGCACGGTGGCAAATGCTTCGGGTTCGTGACATTGATGTTTGTAGTGGTTCGAAATTCCCTTTAGACTGTAGGTCACGGTCTCACTACAATATCCATGGCACCTCCGAGAACCGAATCCGAAATCTGTGGTACCGAGCGCAGGACGCTAGCCACTCGGCCATCAAGCTCCATGTCCGAAGGTCTGGCAGCAGACGTCACAGAATTATCGACGAAGATATAAAACGATTACTTGCTGTTCTGGAATGTGCTTAATATACTTATATGGCTGCCCTATCGATAACAAACCAACAGTAGGACTACAAAATATATCATAATCATAAGACTCGATGCTGTACCTAAAAACCTTGGTGCAACTCCCTTGCATTCAACCGTATTCCGGAGTATAAATGTAAAACTAGTAGTATTTTTTTTGTACTTGAAACTAGTACAAAAAATGTACTCTTGTACAGTGCATAACTACATACCTTGCTCGGTGCCACAGGTTCCGGGCTCCAGTTCCGGCAGTGCCATGGATGTTTGTAATGGTTCGAAATTCACTTTGGGTCATAGGTCCCGGTCTCATAGGACTGTAAGAGCGTCACGGAGCCAAATCAAAATTCTTCCTATGGGGCTCCATCACAACAGAAGCCGCTTTCTTTCCCTCCATCCATGAATAGATTACTCATGGGACATTCGACCCGCACTGTGGATTAGACACAACAAAAGTTGAGACGGACGATTCGATTACTTTTTAGAGGTGTAAGCCCGATATACCGTGCAAATTTTATTAGCCTCTAATTTTATTTTCAGCAGGTTGTAATTTAAAGTTAATAATACTTTTTATTTTGATTAAAACACCTACGAATATGGTTGGAATATGGTTTAAAGTGTATATGAAGCATTTTTTCGTAAGCATTTTTTGCCATAATGACTGTTCCAATTACAACTCAAACTGCTGAATACCTTAAGTATTCAAACGCTGTTTGCATTGATAAATCAGTTTATTTCAAAAAAATAGAAGCACTTTTATAAGTGCAATAAAAATAAAATTAATGTCATCTGAATTTTACGGATATTAATCTTGTGGTTCTCATACTCAAAACATAACATACATGCTTTTGGCATGCATCGTAATTAATAGATTGAATAAAAAAATTTATTTTTAAAGAAAATTCTTTTAAAAATTTTAATTAAGTTAAAATATTATATTTTCTTAAATAAACAATTGCGTGTGAATTTTTAGATATTTTGTCATTTTAAATTTAATTAATTTCAATAAATTAATATTATACAATATACAGGGAATAATTCAATAGCCCAATATTAAACTATATTCGATGAAAAGATAACATTATTAAGATTAATTATATATTATTTATAAATAGTTTTAATTAAGATTTTTTTTTTATTTATTTGACATGTAAAAGAAATTATAGCATAATTTCTTTCACATATAATTTTTGACAAAAAAAATATTTCATGGCGCCATCTAGTGTGAATAGATGATAATATAACTGTTATTTGAAATTTATATTAGATTATACGTTTTTAATTCACAAGATCTGTTATCCTCTGTGATTCTAGAGCTGCTCTGTTAGTTATTATTTCTAACAATAATCCTAAAACCCAAGACATATTGGATTGCCGTTATCATCTTGCAAACCTGGCATCACTTGAAAAAACTATAGTCCTCCAGTGGGTTCCTGCCGACTGTGGGGATCCAGGCAATGAGAAAGACGACTTCCTGGCTAAAAAAGGAGTGGGAAGGCTTTAATCACACAAATAATATCTCGTCCTATACCCTTCCACTCTATCAAAAATTTCATCAAAAGTTCAATAAAAGTCCGCTCTCAAGAAGACCTCTATAACTGTGTTTCCCAAGAGTCCTGCAAGAATGCCATCCCAAATCTATGTAATGTTCCAAGGCGTAGAGCAGTCGCTCATTTCCGACTAGCCACCCGACATGACTGCCTGCGTAAGAATCTTTACAAACTCAAAACTGTTCCTTCCCCGATATGCACTCTGTGGAGCTCTGGAGAGGGCATGGACTCCGCGCATCTACTTCACTGTCCGGCTCTGAGCAAGACTTTTCTCGCCGAGCGATATTGGGTGGCTAGAGATATGTTATATTAATGAACTCTGTTGCAGCATGTTTTGTTGTTTTCTCTGTTCTTTTTTATTTTTCGTAGTTCTGTAACTGTTCATAATCTGCCATTGGAAATAAAAAAATTAATAATAATAATAAAAAAAAAACGTTTTTCCTAAGTAGTGACAGAGTAAATTAATGTGTTCCTCAGATTAATTAAATCTAAAAAATAATTGTAATCGGATCGACAAATATAAAAGTTATATATAAGATTTAGAATTTAATGTAAGAACGAAACCTATAACAGCAATCATAAAAAATAATAATAAAATAAAAAAATAAAACTATAAAATTCCAAAAAAAATTTTTTTTTTGAAAAATCTCTTTTCCAGTTTGAAACAAAATTGCCTTTGCTTTCACCAGACGATCTTCCAGAAAAAATTTACATTCAATTTTTCTCTGAATTATTAATATTTTTACTAAATTATTGATAAAAATTTAAATTATTTTTTAATTACTTAATTAAAGTTAATTTTTTTACTAAGTTATTTATAATAATTATTCAATTATTTTGTAAAGAAGTATCAGGTATAAAAATGCTTGGGAAAGAAACTTAAAAAAAATAATAATCTAAGTAAAATGTCGAAAACTGAAAGCGGTTACAGATACGAAAATAAAAGTTTATTAGATCCTTATATTTTATAAGTAATAATTTAATTTAGACTTAATGTTTTCTATCGATAAAAAAAAAAAACTTAAAATTAAAATGGAAGTAAGTGAAATGGAAAAATAAATTAATAATTATAATAATAAATCATAAATGAATAAATAAAGTAAAAACATTGTTTTCTAGAATACAATCTGTCTGTATAAAAAAAAAATGTATACAATAACAATTCCTATAAAAATAAAGAAATACATCGCTTTACGGTAAAAATAAGAGTGCTACAAACGAGTCAAATAATTTCGGGAAATATTTATTGAGTTAAAATTAAAAGTGAAAGTTATTTTTATTAAAAGTGACAGGCGAGATAGAAAGGCAATAATTGAAGAGTAGGAGGAATTGACCTCAGATTTTAACGATAAAACAAATCAGTAATTTATTGGGTAATATAAAATTTAAAAAATTAATCATGTCGGATGTTGGGCCTACAAAGACCAACATAAAAATTTGAGATAATAAAATTAGTAATTAAACATGATGGCGTATTTAAATATATTAAATTATTTAGCAGGAATTACTTAGAAAGGAATTGTTTATTTTTAATATTATTATCATTATTATTATTAATATTTATGATAATCAGACGTAATGTTTGGTACATTAGTAAGATAATTAAAATAATAAATTAGTAAGATAATGAAATATCGTCGCGCCATCTGTAAGATTTAAAAAGAAATAAAAGTTTTAAAGAGGAGTTAGTTAATCGACCGGAGAATAAGCAAGAAATTATGATACAATAATGGTTTAACATAAAAAATAAAAATAATACTAATGGTAATAAAGAAAAACGCGAAATGAAAAATTGCTTAGTTAGGCGAAATTGATGCGAAAACGAGTTTGGCGTAGACAGTCTGCAGTGGAACAAAGTACAAGGTCAACGCTGGAATGGTTTTCTGAATACAGACTAGCTGGTGGACAATAAAGTCAAAATCAGGAAGCAGTATTAATTTAGAGTGGTGTTCGCGGGCGTTTTGCACTTTTAGGATTTACAATATCGTAATCAGGCAGTCGTTTGATCAAATCGTTATTAATGTTTGGGAGATTGGAATAAAAATTTTAACATTTTGACAAACATTCTAGCGCTTGTCTTGCTTAATAGTAGTACTATATAGTACCACAGAAAAATATTAGTATAAAAGCTATCTAAAAAGAGGTTGATGGTTTTGCCTTCTTAAGCAGTGAAGAAAAAAAAAATTAGAAACACTTCTTCAGACTATTAACTTATATCGTTAAAGCTCAAAATTATCATAGACTAGTTTAGCTACACTGATTACATCTTAATACTAAGCGACTAATTTACGTAGTTGCTTTTCACTGAGATCTGTGTTTAAATTAGTAGAACCATAAGTCTGGTTCTCCCTTAAATTATATATACATCTTAAATAGGAAATATTGGTGGTATTATTATCGAGTGGAATTTCATACAGATTTAAAATAATCTTTTAAGAAATTGTACATAAGACGCCATTTCTAAAATAAAAATTTCTCTTCACGATAGCGAAAGTAATTTCACATATACAATTAAATGAAAAATAATTTCTTAAATAATTATCATAATACCTTTCTTACATTCAATTCTCACAATTTTTTTTTTTGCTTTTTTTTTGAAAATTATAATTCTAAACATGTTGATGCTGTGCAAAAGTATCAGATATTAAGTTATATATTGTGATACAAAATAAACCACATGAAACACTATCTTGGTATGTATATAATTCTTCTGTACGTGTGTTTGCCACTGAACTCCGTCTAAACGGCTGGATCAATTTTGATGAAATTGTGTGTGTGTGTCTGAGTGGATCCATGGATGGTTTAGATTCAAAATTGGACACTGTAGGTGGGACTGCAATCGAATTCTTCTGTACGTATGTTTGCCATGAATGGTTTGACCGATGCTACTAAATAACTTGACCGATTTGGATGAAATTATTTGTGTCTGTTTGAGGGGTCCGTAAATGGTGCATTTTCACAATTGGACCCGGAAGATGGAGTTGCAATCGTAATAATTATAACGTACGTGTGTTTATCACTGAACTCCTCCAAAATGGCTTGACCGTTTTTGATGAAACTTCGTGTATGTTTTAGTGGGTCGCTTTATGTTTTAGATCCACAATTTAACCTGGTAGGTAGCGCTGAGATCAGCTGCAATGATTTATTAATATTTGCAAGACAACACAAAGTCTACCGGGCCCACTAATAATACCATAGAAAAATTTTAGTATAAAAGCTAGCTTTAAAGAAAGCGATGTTTTTACTGCTTAAGAAGAGAAGAAAAAAAATTGAGACACACTTTTTCAGACTATTCGCTTATTTAGGTAAAGCTCACACGACCAAAATTATCAAAGATCGTTTAATGACACATATAAATATTAAACGATTACTCATGTAGTTGCTTCTCAATGAGATCGTTGTTAAAATTCTGAGAAAGTACAGCCTACTTCTTCTACAAAATATTTATATACAGCTTAAACAGAAAATATTAGTGGTATCATTATAGAGTGGTATTTCATACAGATTTAAAATAATTTTATAAGAAAGGGTACGTAAGATGACATTTCTCCAATAAAATTTTTAAAAATAATTTGTCTTCCTGATAGAGAAAGTAATGTCACATAAATAATTAAATGAAAATTATTTTCTTAGATAATTATCATAACACCGTTTCTCTTGTTAATCTCACAATTTTGATCCTTGCTAATTATAAATCTAAACAAATTAATATTGTGCAAAAATATGAAATGTTGAATTATGTATTGTGATACAAAATAAATAGCATGAAACTCAATCTTTATTTCCATATAATTCATCTGTACGTGTGTTTGTCACCGAATTCCTGCAAATGGCTAAACTGATTTTGATGGAATTTTTTATGTGTGTTTGAGTTGGTTCCTGGATGGTTTATCTCGGAACCACAGGTTTCGGGTTCAAGTCTCGGCGGTGCCAAGGATGTTTGCAGTGGTTTGGAATCCACTTTAAACTGTATGTCCTGGTCTGTTTAGCCCTCGTGCGCACAAGATGACCGTAGAGCGACAAACCAAACCAAACCTGGATGGTTTATAATCACAATTAGATATAGCAGGTGGCTCTGCAATCGATATAAATCTTCTGAACGTGTGTTTGTCAATGAGTTATTCCTCAAGATCTGGACTGATTTTGAGAAAATGTTTTGTATGTGTTTGAATGGGTCCTGGTTGGTTTAGATTCACAATTGGACTCAATAGGTGGCGTTGCAATCGATATAATTCTTCTGTATGTGTGTTTGTCACTGAACTCCTTCTATACGGCGTGACCCATTTCGATAAAAAATTTTGTGCATGTTTGAACGGGTCACTGGATGGTTTAGATTTACATTTGGAACCAGTAGATGGCGCTTAAATTCATATAACTTTATATATAAAAATTCTACTGTTCTTGTGTTTGTCATTTAGCTCCTACGAAACGATTGGATTTTATTTTGATGAAATATTTTGCGTGCATTTGAGTTTGTCTCTGGATGGTTTAGATTCACAATTGGACCCTGTAGGTGGCACTGCAAATCGGGTTCATCTGTAGGCATGTTTGTCATTGAACTGCTCTTAAACGGCTTTAACGATTTTGATGAGTTTTTTGTGTGTATTTGAGTGGGCCAACGGACGGTTTAGATTCACAATTGGATCAAGTAGGTGGCAATTCAATTGATACAATTCTTCTGTACGTGTATTTATCACTGAACTGCTCCTAAAAGATTTCGATAAAATTCTTTTGTGTTTGTTTGAATGGGCCCCTGCAGTATATAAAAAAAGAGAATCTTGTAGATTTTTTCATGGAAAGTCCTTGTGAGATAGTTTCTGTGACACGGAGCAGTTGTAGAAATTGTTTTGGAAGCCAAATTGGCGCGGAGACTTAATATGCTAATGGTGATGAAATCACAGTATACTCATCGAGAACAATTTTTTCAGATAGTTTACTAAGCGTGGGGAGAAGTGCAATAGGACGTTTAAAAAAACGTCTATGTCTCCTACAAAATATACATACATCTTAAATTGAAAATTTCGGTGGTATCAGTATTGAATGGAATTTCATGCAGATTTAAAATAATTTTATATCAAAGTGTACATAAGATGACAAGAAAATGTGTCTTCTTCATAGCGACAGTAAAGTCACATACCCGAAATTCATGGTTTCAACAAATTATAATTCTAAACAAGTTGATATGTGCAAGAAATATCAGATATTAAGTTATATATTTTGATACAAAATAAACTGCATGAAACTCAATCTATCTAAAAATAAGATAAGATACGTAATTCTTCTGTACGTGTATTTGTCACTGAATTGCTCCTAAACGGTTTGACCGATTTCCATGAAGTTTTTTTGTGTTTGTTTGAATGGGTCCCTGCAGTATATAAATTCACAAATAGACCAGATAGTTGGCACTGCGATCAGATTATAGGAATTTTTTTATATTTTATAGGACAACTTTTTCAGTCTATCAGTACTACTATATAGTACCACAGAAAAAGCTATCTTAAAAGCTGGAGAAGCTTCTTACAATGCGAAGAAAAAATATGTGAAGCACTTCTTCAAATTATTCGCTTTCACAGCGAATGCTCACAGCTCATACGAGGATATTATCAAAGTACCGTTTAACCACACTACCAACAAAATCTTAATATTAAGCGACTACTGATGTATTTGCTTTTCACTCAATACGTCGTCTCAAGTGATGACAAGTAACGGCTGTTTTCTTCTAATAAAATATATATACAGTCTAAGCCGAAAATATTGGTGGTATCATCATTGAGTGGAATTTCATGCAGATTTAAAAAAAAAAATTATAAGAGATATCATTTTTCAAATAAAATTTTAATAAAAATTATGTCTTCATCATAACGAAAGTAATGCCACGTACCCAAAATTCATGAATTAAAAAAAAAAAAAAAACTTTTAAAATTTCAAAAATATTTATTTTTTTAACTATATTTTCAGCAGCACATGGAAAGAAAAGAAATTTTGAAGATCATAGTATTAATGAGCACCCAGAACAAAAAAGATATATACATTATGGCTATAGTTCAACCTTCTTTCAAAACTTTAGGTTCAGAGCTATGAGGAATTTGTCATATCGCTGTAGTATTTTTCAATTTCTTCTATTAGCTCACACTCTCCCTATATATATTTTTTTCAAATTTTCAATCGTTCATAAAATACATCCACTCAAGTTGAAATACATTGTAGTGGATGGCGATGTTAATACCGTTTTTTTAAATATTAATACACAAATTAAATTTAATTAATTAATTTTAGTTTTTTTTAGATTTGAGTTGCGTATATCTACCAATAGATGGCGCCAGATAAACTTAAAAAAATTAATGAAAATTATTTATAAAAGACTTTCTGCAATAGAGTGAAAAAAAAATAGGAATTTACTTAAATTTTTTTTTTTTTTTTTATATTACTTGTTTTTTTGTCGCTGTTCTGAATTGAGATTTCTTGGGATAAGTACGGTTAATCATCATCATCATTGGCGTAACAGATCCATAGTGTGCCAGTTCCGTCTGCCTACTGGCAGATTTCGAAGCATGAGATGCCTTCTTTTTTTAACTGCATATGGTGTTCAGACATATGCTCTACAGTCATGTTAGTCTGGGATCTGCAGTTTAAAGTGGATTCCGAACCACCGCTGGGACTCGAACGCCAGAGCGCTAGCCACTAGACCATTCAGGGTCAACTGTTAATCAGTCTGCAATTATCTAATTGAATTACATCAACTAACTGTAAATTTAGCTCTCTAGAGCTGTGTGCCATGGATGTTAGTAGTGGTTCGGAACCCGCTTCAAATCGTTGAATCCGGTCTAATATGATTTCCCTAATAAGATTATTGGAAATTAATAGCCGGTTTTTCCTTACAAAATATATATACAGCTTAAAAAGAAAATTTTGCTCGTATCATTATAGAACGGAATTTTATGCAAATTAAAAAAAAAAATAATAAAGATTAAAAATTTTTTTTAAGATTAATGGCTTTTCTCAAATAAAGCAAATATCATTTTAAACATAAATTTCAACAAAAATTATGTCTTCCTCATACAGAAAGTAATGTCACATAATCATAATTCATATATATATATACAACAAAACATTTAACATTAAAATTTTCAAAATATTATATTTTATAAAATATATTCTCAGCAGCACCTGAAAAGAAATGAAATTTTACAGATCATGCAAGATATCTTCTGGAAGGGCCTAGATGGCCGCGTGGTTAGCTTTCTGTACGATAGGTTTCGGGCTCGGCGGTGCCATGGATGTTTATAATGGCTCGGAACCAATTTTAAATCATATTTATCGGTCTAACATGATCGTAGCACGTTATGGGGCTATTGTTACTGTGCGTCTGTAGCTTACCTCCAAGCTACACACACATACTGGGCAATGCTAAGTGAACAACGTTGGTGCAGCTCTGGCCTTAAGCCATCAGTGCAAATTGTCTAACTGTTTGCCAACCGCATTAAAAAATATTTTCTAGATAGATGCTATACATGTTGCTTAGAAATCTACACGAGTTGTTAGTTATTTTTTGTTGATATTCCCCAATTCATACATTGAAATCTTGCATTACTATTATTGTTTGCATGTTTATTTGCTCATTTGTTGCTATTGCAAAATTTGTAATTATTTTTTTTCTAATGCGGCTGGTAAATAGACCGTGATCTTTTTTATGCTATAAGGACTGCACTGACGTTACTCATTCTGCACAACCCAGGGGGCACTTGTATCTTGAAGATAAGCCACGGAGGCGGAGTAACAATGGCCCCACATTGCTCTACGATCCTATTACGCCCAGGAACTACGGTTTATAAAGTGGATTCCGAATCTTTACAACCATACATGGCGAAGCCGGGACTCTAACCCCGAAACCTGTGGTACCGAGGGTCAGAGCGCTAGCCACTCGGTCATCAGGCCCAATATTATTTTGAAACATAAAATTCAAGAAAATTCTAATGGTAATCAAAATCGTCATCTGCAAATAGATACCCAATTGTCTAACGTTCTGGTCTTTGGTTCCACAGACTTCAGGTTGGAATTCTGGCGGTGGCATGGATGTTTGTTATTGGTTCGGAATCAACGTTGAACTAATTTTTTAACGTTGATCCAGTGCTATATGTGCAAAAATAGCCGCAGAGTGACAAACCAAACCAAAAACGAAAAATGAGACAATTACGTCGTCGCGTAAAACAGCTCGAAGTGCCATTACAGATTATGACTGGATATGGATGCATTCGAATTTGAAGACATGACGTTAGTTAAATTTTGCGTAATCTGCAACTTTGTAAGTTTTACGCATTCTTGGTTTCAGAAAAGTTGTTTGTTGTTTCTTATCCCACTTGGGTGACCAAGTCCACGAACCCTTACGTGCTCATGATTGAAGGGGAAGGAAGCAGCTTCTGTTGTGATGGGGCACCCCTAGGTAGAAGTCTGACTTTGGCTCCGTGAAGCGCTTACAGTCATAGGAGACCGGGACCTAAGGCTTAAAGCGGATTCAGAAGTAAAGCGGCTTAAAGTGGCCCCCGCAACGTCCTACGATCCTATTAGGACCCATGGTTTAAAGTGGATTCCGAACCACTACAAACATCCATGGCACCGCCGGGATTCGAACTCGAAACCTGTGGCACCGAGCGCCAGAGCGCTAGACACTCGGCCATTCCGGTTCCAAATTTGTGAATGCCAACGCCACGCGCTGTTCTCAGATGGTCATCCACCCAAATACTGACCAATATCTGACAAACCTTTTTATCTTAGTACATGAGGTTATAAGCCTTTAAGGCATTGGTGCCTCATTCCTCACCCCCCAATTAACTTGACTTCGGTGATCTAACGAGAACCGATATATTCAGCATGGTATGGCCGTTGGCCTCAGAAAAGTGGTGAACATAAGGTGAATATGATTACTGAAATGTCAGAATTGAGAGGATATTTTGACACAAATAAATAAATTTCCACAAAGCAAAGCAGACTACTAACTAACATAGCACCCAGTACAACACAAAGCCTAAGCCACAATTAACAATGCAATCCGTACAACGCGAAGCCTAAACTACAACTAACAACTATGATTAACAAATTTCTAATCTATTAAAACGATGGAACCTTCTACGATTGTCACACATCTAGAATAGAATTTATTTAAACATTTTTCTTTTTCTTTATGAACGCGTCCTTGTGTATAGTTCTCATTCGAATTCATCGTAGATCTAATTTATTTAAATATTTCTTTTTTCCTCCATGTGCGCTCCGCAATATAGTTCTCGTGGATGGTGGATTCTCAATATGAATCATTTCTTGTTGACGTCATGTACAGATAAGAAAAACTATTGTGTGTACTATGAAACTATGTGTGCATAACGTCAGTACAGCAACATACCAAACGTAACTACGATAAGAACATGAGTAATTAATATCTATACTAATATGTTCCATAATTAAGCGACTACTTGCGCAGTTGCTTTTCACTGAGTGCTGTGTTTAAAAGTGTTAATATGCCGCAGTCGTGTTCTCCTACAAAATATATATAGAGTTTAAACAGAAAGTATTGGTGGTTTTGTGTACGATGCAGAAAGCGATTACTCTAGTGCAGGGTTCTCCAAACTTTCCATCCTTAGGGCCATACTGTTTACTCCAGTAAGTACCAAGGGCCAGAACCATTTTAATTTTTCTGCCATTATCTATAATTTCCAGTTAGTTGTCTTAAGTTAAATATTCTGCGTATTATGCTAGCCATTAAGCTTTACCTATCAAGTCAATAAAACCGAGTTATTATCATTCTGTATATTTTTTATCCAACTTATTACAGCAACAATAAGCTATTCGCTGTCGCGGGCCGGATTAATGACACTGGTGGGCCGGATTTGTCCCGCGGGCCGTTGTTTGGAGACCCCTGCTCTAGTGGAATTAGTGCTATTCTGAAGTTGTATCAAACGTCTACAGCAAAAGACTATCCTAAAACTACTGTATATACGACGGAAGAACTAAAAATCTTTATTCTGGAAAACTTGTTGAAGAAAATATGAAGTATCCAAAACTATATTTCATATCACGGTTTTTTGAGTGTTTAACTGCTATTGTGATTGATATATAGGTGAACTGGCATGTCTTTATATAGCATGACGTTGCGAAGTTCCTAAATGACTCCATAAGTTATCATGACACAATATAGATGCAATATAGCAGGCTTACATGGTCTACAGTGACATGCTTAATGCGCAGTACCTATGCCCTAATATCTTAGAATGTCATGGGCTAACGAGAGCTGTATTCTAAGGAAAATTCACAATGTATAATAAAAAGATTTTCGTGATCACAAATATTACAATCAAAAACAAATTTTAATAATTCTTGCAGAAAGAAAAATAAATTCTTAGATAATTATCAAAATATATTTTCTCACATTTATTAATTAGCACAATTTTTTCCCTTGCTAATTCCTTGCTTCTTTATATACACAGTCCAGTCACATTAATGTGACCACCACCTACTTTCGACGTCAACGTGAAATAACCAATCACAAAAGGCAGTGGCAGCATACTGCAATGGACTGTATATAAAGGATGCCCCAGGGCATCGGAAAGCATTTTACAATTATCATCTCATCTCATAACATTCATTTGCCATCTCTGCTAAAGGTGGTTATTCTGGCTTTTGACAAGTGGTCACTATGTTTGTCACTGAACACCTCCTAAATGGCTTGACAGATTTTGATGAAATTTTTTGTGTTTGAGTAGGTCATTGGATGGTTTTGATTTTCAATTGAACCAACTAGATGACGCTGCAATCGATATAATTCTTCTGGTCGCGTGTTTCTCACTGAACTCCTCTTAATCGGCTTGACCTGCTTTATTGAAATTTTTTATGTGTGTTTGAATGGGTCAATGGATGGATTAGATATACATTTGGACCCTGTAGTTGCCGCTGTAATCGATATATTTCTACTTTACGTGTGTTTGTCACTGAACTCCTAGGACAATTGTGAGGAAATTTTTTGTATGTGTTTGAATGGTCTTCTGGATAGCCTAGATTTGCAATTGGATTCGTGAGGTGGCGCTTCGATCCATATATCTTTAAGGATTATTCAGAATTAAGGATAACCTTATTAAGGATATCCTTATTATTAAGGATAATTCAGAATCACACAGAAATTGAATTCTAAAATAAAAATTTCACCTGTAGAATTAATTATACCACACATCTTGAAGAAGAATATGCAAATTACATTAAACCACCAGATGGCACGGATAGTACGTCACAATGCGAGAGTATAAGAGAGGGGTATATAAGGAATGGTGGCAATGAAGTAATAATTGTTCACAAGCTCTTTAAAAGCCTTTCAGTGCAATAACAGCATAGTTATGGCACAAAGGAAGCATTTGGATGATTTTTTTACATGGTAGAATTATCGGACGACTGGAATGTGGACGTACCCAGCTGGAAGTATCCGAGGAACTTGGAATCGCCCAGAGTGTCATCTCCAGGCTTTGGTAACGATTCCAAGAACATGGTAATGTGAGTAGATGTTACAGCACAGGTCGCCCCTCAGTTACAACGGCAAATGAGGACCGGTATTTAGCTTTTACTGCCAAAAGAAATAGACGCAGCCCAGCATCAGACCTGTCTCGTCAGCTCACTTCAGCTACAGGTACGACAGTTTCGAGGTAGACCTTGTACAGACACTTAGGGCACATTGGTGTATATGCTCGTAGGCCTGTCAGATGTGTTCCACTTACCTCAACTCACTGTCGTCTGCGATTAACCTGGAGTAGAGGACACTGCAACAGTGGTCTTGTGTGATGTTTTCCGACGACTCCAGGTTTAGTTTGCAGTCTGATTCTCGACGGACTTTCATATGGAGAGCGCCAGGTACCCGTTACCACCAAGAGAACACCATTGAACGACACCGTTACGGTGGTGCAGGATGGCTCGTTTGGGGAGGAATTATTCTTGGTTCCAGAACTGACCTGCATGTTCAGAGTGTAACGATGGCAGGCCACATCTATCGGGATGTCATTCTGGAACAACATGTACGTTTGTTTCGGGGCGCCATGGGTGCTGAATTTCTGTTTATGGATGACAACGCCCGTCCTCCCCGTGCAAACATTGTAGACGAATGCCTTCAATTGGAGGATATCACCCGTATGGATTGGCCAGCATACTCACCAGACTTCAATCCAATACAGCATGTGTGAGATATGCTTGGCCGACGAATTGCAGCCCGTCAACCCCCTCCCACCTTTCAACCGGAACTTCGGAGGGCATTGCTTGATGAGTGGTGTAATATTCCCCAAGATCAGATTGATAATTTGATACTCAGCATGCCTAGGCGTTGTAAGGCCTGTATTGCATCGTCCGGGAGACATACTCCATATTAACCATCATACTAACCATGTTATACTGTTTTTGTAAATAGTTTCTTTTTTGAAATTTGATCCAGGGAGTAAAAATCGCAATTTTTATTAACTATGTCAAACATATAGCATCGTTTTTGCTCTTTACCTTTTGTTTAATAAATAGACTTTACAAATAAGTCAAATTTGCTTTGCTTCTGTCTCTTTCTTTGCCTGAACTTCATTATCCTTTATTTATGGACGTGAGTGTATATGATTCTGTGCATGTATTGATAGTGTTAAGATGTCATAACTTGTAATTCTTCATATGAATGCATGTGCTCCTGCTTTATGTGTCAGTCTAAGTACTATTCATTGTCGTAAATGCCTTATTTGGGCTGCTGGTGTACTTCGATATATATACATATGAGAAATTTTTGTGATTAACCATTCTCAGCGAAAAGATTCAGCATAGATCAGAATAGATCATGAAATTTATGGCGTATACCAATGAAATTTATGTCCTTCATTACTTTTAACGATTTGGTTCATCTTCCATTAATTCCAACTTGTCAATACTCTCTCAGCTTTCATTTAATAAACTGATGAACTGATTTCTTCTTCCTGATTTACCACATGCATCCTTAGAATAGACGCCAGTGCATTTGCCATTTAGTCTCCTTTTTTAGGTTCCCAACCAATGTGCATTGGTTTGGAAAAAAGACGTCCTACCGATTTACTCGACCACAGTTGGGTAAAAAATTTGCAAACAGCCAAATCCGACGGATACATGCATGCAAATTTGATATGGAAGACAATTATATTTGTGGAGGTTTTAAACACAACAAAAAAAGATTTTAATTTTTAAAATCGAATTTTAAAATGCATCATATGAAAAGTAACACTATAGGAAACAAAATTCACTAGCAGGTAAGGATTTAGTCTGATCTACCTTTTGTCCTTTTCTCTAGTTAACATGTTCTCTACCTTTCCTAAAAATCGATACCTGAATTATTGAAAAAAATCTGCAATTAGATTACCCGTAATATACTTGAACGTAATAACAAAGAAATTTGTAAAATTTTCGAAATATTTCATCTAATGTGATAATGTGTATTTAATTCATATTGTATTTCTCAATGTATTTGCATATATAAATGTGTGCAATCCTATAAGCAGAATATTTACCACAATGATCATTACTATTAACATTGTTAAGCAACCATTTACATAGCTGCTTTAACTGATATCCAGATGTATAATTTGATACTAACATTAAACGGAAGAACACAAATTAAATATATGTAGTTTTTTTAAAAAATAATGGTGGTAAAAATGAGGGGAATTTGATGCAGTATTACTGGGAGGATGCTACGTTACTTAAAAACTCAGATCTTAAAACTTTAAAGAAAATGTTTCGAAACTTTAATGAGGATGTAAATTTCTGTATTTTAAGGATGATAATGGTTGATAAAATTGAAGGCAGTTTGTGCATAATGGTACAAAATCTACCTTTAAAAAGATAGATTTTCAAGAAATACTATATTTAATCAATTTTTGATTAAGGTTGCTTGAGTTTCAAATACACACACACACACACACATATATATATATATAGAACAAAGTACAAGGTGAGCGCTTTGAACGGTGAAGAAATAAGTCAGCGTTTTTTAAACACATACTATCTGGTGGACAATAAAGAAGTTAAAATCAGGAAGCAGTATTAATTAAGAGTGCAATTCGCGGGAGTTTTGCATTTTTAGGATTTTCATTATCGTAATCAGACTTTTGATCAAATCGTTACTAATGTTTGGGAGATTTGAATAAAAAATTTTGAATGAAAGGGAACAGACATTAATTAGGTAAATCTCCGTTGCACTCCATATATAATTATATCCACACCATATATCCTTGTTGAGTCCATGCCACGTCGAGTTGCTGCTCTTCGCCGGGCGAAAGGAGGGCCGACACGATATTAAGAGGTATCCCATGACTTTTGTCACTTCAGTGTATGTATATATATATATATATATATATAATTATGGAGTGCAACGGAGATTTACCTAATTAATGTCTGTTATCTTTCGCTCAAAATTTTTATACTGCTTCCTGATTTTGTCTTGTTTATTGTCCACCAGCTAGTCTGTATTTAAAAAACGCTGTCTTACATCTTCACCATTCAAAAGCAGACCTTGTACTTTGTTCAACTGCCTACGCCAAACTCGTTTTCCCATCTATTTCGCCTAACTAAACAATTTTTCATTTCGTATTTTTCCTTATTACCATTATTATTAATATTTTTATTTTTTATGCTAAACCCTTATTGTATCATATTTTCTTGCTTATTCTTTTTAAATCTATTTGGGCAAGCTTCCTAATAGTCTTCACCGTACATTTATCATGAAGCATTTCTTCATCGTCTTTGGACAGAAACAAAATAGAACCTAGCGGCTGCTTGCGTAGCCAAGTTACTTCGCAACATGCCAAATCAGGAATCAGGGAGATCTACCTCCACGTGGTGCAATCTGGGCAGCGTCTAAATAAGGCAAAATGATATACAGACACTAACTTTGGTCTGGCTTTCGGTGTGGGTTTCTTAGAGTTCTGCAGTGGAATGCAGGTGGGTTGTTCTGAATGAGATAAATTCGATGACATTGCTAAAGCTTTTCTGTGTTCACGATTGTCTCTGCAAGCACCTCCACAGAATTAAACTGACTACTGATCATCTCTGTCTATTGCGTGATAACCAGGAGGACATGGAAATTCCTCTCCTTGCTTCCTGTTGTGCACTGCCTCCTGTTTTTTTATGGAAGCGTTATTGGATAGCCAGATTTAAGTGGATGGATTAACTGGTGTTAATCAGTTAACTGATGTTTGTTTTTTTCTTATTATTTGTATTTTTTCTCTTTTTTCAATACCTTCTATTAGCTCACACTCTCCCTATATATATCTTGTTCAAATTTTCAGTCGTTAATAAAATACTTTTTATTCATCCACTCAATTCAAACACATTTTTTTGAACTTGTAGGGCAGGACATTTGGTGTTAATACAATTTTTTCAAATATTAATTCATTAATTAAATGCAATTAATTAATTTTAGTTCTTTTTAGATTTATGTTCCCTGTATCCACCAATAGATGGCGCCAGATAAACTTTAAAAAATGAATGAAAACTATTTATAAATGTCTTTCTGCAATTTAGTGAAAAAAAAAAGTAGGAATTGACTATAAAAAAAAATATTATATATTACTTATTATGATATCTGTTGTCTTGTAAACTTGCCACTGAAAAAAAATTTAAATAAAATTGTAAGAAATTAGATCTAAATCAGAGAGTGAAACAAACAAATGTATAAATATACATATATGTATAGAAGTACATATAAGATGTATACTAAAATTTAGAAACTATATAGGAAGAAATATATTAGCAGAAAACCTAAAACACTGATAAAGGGCAAACTGTGAAAATTGAACAAATTGAGTCACGTAAGATTTTACTTAAAATAATCGCCAAGAACTAGATAAATAGCGTATCCCTTCTGAAAATTACCGTTATAATACCTGATTTTTACTTTTTTAGTTACCTGACCTTTATAAATAATTTTCATTCAACAAAAACTTTAAAAAATTCGAAATGATAAATAAGTAAGAAGAAGCTGAACACATCGAAAAATATACAAAAACAATAAGATGAAAAAAAAGTTTAATTGCAGAAAGAAATATATTTTCTTAGTTAATTATCATGACAGATTTTTGCGCATATATGTTAACTACATTTTTCTTGCTTCCTTGTAGACAAAAATACTAAACAAGTTGACTTTCTGCAATATAATTTCAGTGAGTTTCATAAAATAAACCGCACCACAGTTGCGAAATACCATTAGAATAATAGTGATGCAAATTGGATTATTCTAAAATAGGGTGATGTTTTTTCTTATGTGATGGGTGAAAAATAATGAGAAAAACTCATCTAAAGTATTCTGCGCATATATGGTTTAATTTTTTTTTTCATAATGTGCTGCCCAATGTGTTTCCATATATAAAACTATACGTACTTACAATAAAAACATTCAACCAACAATTATTATAACTATTATTAACAATTTTAAGCAACTACTTATGCAGATGCTTTACATCAGAGTGTAACGATGGCAGGCCACATCTATCGGGATGTCATTCTGGAACAACATGTACGTTTGTTTCGGGGTGCCATGGGTGCTGAATTTCTGTTTATGGATGACAACGCCCGTCCTCCCCGTGCAAACATTGTAGACGAATGCCTTCAATTGGAGGATTTCACCCGTATGGATTGGCCAGCATACTCACTGGACTTGAATCCAATAGAGCATGTGTGGGATATGCTTGGCCAACGAATTGCAGCCCATCAACCCCTTTCCACCTGTCAACCGGAACTTCGGAGGGCATTGCTTGATGAGTGAAGTAATATTCCCCAAGATCAGATTGATAATTTGATACTCAGCATGCCTAGGCGTTGTAAGGCCTGTATTGCATCGTCCGGGAGACATACTCCATATTAACCATCATACTAACCATGTTATACTGTTTTTGTAAATAGTTTCTTTTTTGAAATTTGATCCAGGGAGTAAAAATCGCAATTTTTATTAACTATGTCAAACATATAGCATCGTTTTTGCTCTTTACCTTTTGTTTAATAAATAGACTTTACAAATAAGTCAAATTTGCTTTGCTTCTGTCTCTTTCTTTGCCTGAACTTCATTATCCTTTATTTATGGACGTGAGTGTATATGATTCTGTGCATGTATTGATAGTGTTAAGATGTCATAACTTGTAATTCTTCATATGAATGCATGTGCTCCTGCTTTATGTGTCAGTCTAAGTACTATTCATTGTCGTAAATGCCTTATTTGGGCTGCTGGTGTACTTCGATATATATACATATGAGAAATTTTTGTGATTAACCATTCTCAGCGAAAAGATTCAGCATAGATCAGAATAGATCATGAAATTTATGGCGTATACCAATGAAATTTATGTCCTTCATTACTTTTAACGATTTGGTTCATCTTCCATTAATTCCAACTTGTCAATACTCTCTCAGCTTTCATTTAATAAACTGATGAACTGATTTCTTCTTCCTGATTTACCACATGCATCCTTAGAATAGACGCCAGTGCATTTGCCATTTAGTCTCCTTTTTTAGGTTCCCAACCAATGTGCATTGGTTTGGAAAAAAGACGTCCTACCGATTTACTCGACCACAGTTGGGTAAAAAATTTGCAAACAGCCAAATCCGACGGATACATGCATGCAAATTTGATATGGAAGACAATTATATTTGTGGAGGTTTTAAACACAACAAAAAAAGATTTTAATTTTTAAAATCGAATTTTAAAATGCATCATATGAAAAGTAACACTATAGGAAACAAAATTCACTAGCAGGTAAGGATTTAGTCTGATCTACCTTTTGTCCTTTTCTCTAGTTAACATGTTCTCTACCTTTCCTAAAAATCGATACCTGAATTATTGAAAAAAATCTGCAATTAGATTACCCGTAATATACTTGAACGTAATAACAAAGAAATTTGTAAAATTTTCGAAATATTTCATCTAATGTGATAATGTGTATTTAATTCATATTGTATTTCTCAATGTATTTGCATATATAAATGTGTGCAATCCTATAAGCAGAATATTTACCACAATGATCATTACTATTAACATTGTTAAGCAACCATTTACATAGCTGCTTTAACTGATATCCAGATGTATAATTTGATACTAACATTAAACGGAAGAACACAAATTAAATATATGTAGTTTTTTTAAAAAATAATGGTGGTAAAAATGAGGGGAATTTGATGCAGTATTACTGGGAGGATGCTACGTTACTTAAAAACTCAGATCTTAAAACTTTAAAGAAAATGTTTCGAAACTTTAATGAGGATGTAAATTTCTGTATTTTAAGGATGATAATGGTTGATAAAATTGAAGGCAGTTTGTGCATAATGGTACAAAATCTACCTTTAAAAAGATAGATTTTCAAGAAATACTATATTTAATCAATTTTTGATTAAGGTTGCTTGAGTTTCAAATACACACACACACACACATATATATATATATAGAACAAAGTACAAGGTGAGCGCTTTGAACGGTGAAGAAATAAGTCAGCGTTTTTTAAACACATACTATCTGGTGGACAATAAAGAAGTTAAAATCAGGAAGCAGTATTAATTAAGAGTGCAATTCGCGGGAGTTTTGCATTTTTAGGATTTTCATTATCGTAATCAGACTTTTGATCAAATCGTTACTAATGTTTGGGAGATTTGAATAAAAAATTTTGAATGAAAGGGAACAGACATTAATTAGGTAAATCTCCGTTGCACTCCATATATAATTATATCCACACCATATATCCTTGTTGAGTCCATGCCACGTCGAGTTGCTGCTCTTCGCCGGGCGAAAGGAGGGCCGACACGATATTAAGAGGTATCCCATGACTTTTGTCACTTCAGTGTATGTATATATATATATATATATATATAATTATGGAGTGCAACGGAGATTTACCTAATTAATGTCTGTTATCTTTCGCTCAAAATTTTTATACTGCTTCCTGATTTTGTCTTGTTTATTGTCCACCAGCTAGTCTGTATTTAAAAAACGCTGTCTTACATCTTCACCATTCAAAAGCAGACCTTGTACTTTGTTCAACTGCCTACGCCAAACTCGTTTTCCCATCTATTTCGCCTAACTAAACAATTTTTCATTTCGTATTTTTCCTTATTACCATTATTATTAATATTTTTATTTTTTATGCTAAACCCTTATTGTATCATATTTTCTTGCTTATTCTTTTTAAATCTATTTGGGCAAGCTTCCTAATAGTCTTCACCGTACATTTATCATGAAGCATTTCTTCATCGTCTTTGGACAGAAACAAAATAGAACCTAGCGGCTGCTTGCGTAGCCAAGTTACTTCGCAACATGCCAAATCAGGAATCAGGGAGATCTACCTCCACGTGGTGCAATCTGGGCAGCGTCTAAATAAGGCAAAATGATATACAGACACTAACTTTGGTCTGGCTTTCGGTGTGGGTTTCTTAGAGTTCTGCAGTGGAATGCAGGTGGGTTGTTCTGAATGAGATAAATTCGATGACATTGCTAAAGCTTTTCTGTGTTCACGATTGTCTCTGCAAGCACCTCCACAGAATTAAACTGACTACTGATCATCTCTGTCTATTGCGTGATAACCAGGAGGACATGGAAATTCCTCTCCTTGCTTCCTGTTGTGCACTGCCTCCTGTTTTTTTATGGAAGCGTTATTGGATAGCCAGATTTAAGTGGATGGATTAACTGGTGTTAATCAGTTAACTGATGTTTGTTTTTTTCTTATTATTTGTATTTTTTCTCTTTTTTCAATACCTTCTATTAGCTCACACTCTCCCTATATATATCTTGTTCAAATTTTCAGTCGTTAATAAAATACTTTTTATTCATCCACTCAATTCAAACACATTTTTTTGAACTTGTAGGGCAGGACATTTGGTGTTAATACAATTTTTTCAAATATTAATTCATTAATTAAATGCAATTAATTAATTTTAGTTCTTTTTAGATTTATGTTCCCTGTATCCACCAATAGATGGCGCCAGATAAACTTTAAAAAATGAATGAAAACTATTTATAAATGTCTTTCTGCAATTTAGTGAAAAAAAAAAGTAGGAATTGACTATAAAAAAAAATATTATATATTACTTATTATGATATCTGTTGTCTTGTAAACTTGCCACTGAAAAAAAATTTAAATAAAATTGTAAGAAATTAGATCTAAATCAGAGAGTGAAACAAACAAATGTATAAATATACATATATGTATAGAAGTACATATAAGATGTATACTAAAATTTAGAAACTATATAGGAAGAAATATATTAGCAGAAAACCTAAAACACTGATAAAGGGCAAACTGTGAAAATTGAACAAATTGAGTCACGTAAGATTTTACTTAAAATAATCGCCAAGAACTAGATAAATAGCGTATCCCTTCTGAAAATTACCGTTATAATACCTGATTTTTACTTTTTTAATTACCTGACCTTTACAAATAATTTCATTCAACAAAAGCTTTAAAAAATTCGAAATGATAAATAAGGAAGAAGAAGCTGAACACATCGAAAAATATACAAAGACAATAAGATGAAAAAAAAGTTTCATTGCAGAAAGAAATATATTTTCTTAGTTAATTATCATGACAGATTTTTGCGCATATATGTTAACTGCATTTTTCTTTCTTCCTTGTAGACAAAAATACTAAACAAGTTGACTTTCTGCAATATAATTTCGGTGAGTTTCATAAAATAAACCGCACCACAGTTGCGAAATAACATTAGAATAATAGTGATGCAAATTGGATTATTCTAAAATAGGGTGATGTTTTTTCTTATGTGATGGGTGAAAAATAATGAGAAAAACACATCTAAAGTATTCTGCGCATATATGGTTTAATTTTTTTTTCATAATGTGCTGCCCAATGTGTTTCCATATATAAAACTATACGTACTTACAATAAAAACATTCAACCAACAATTATTATAACTATTATTAACAATTTTAAGCAACTACTTATGCAGATGCTTTACATCAGAGTGTAACGATGGCAGGCCACATCTATCGGGATGTCATTCTGGAACAACATGTACGTTTGTTTCGGGGTGCCATGGGTGCTGAATTTCTGTTTATGGATGACAACGCCCGTCCTCCCCGTGCAAACATTGTAGACGAATGCCTTCAATTGGAGGATTTCACCCGTATGGATTGGCCAGCATACTCACTGGACTTGAATCCAATAGAGCATGTGTGGGATATGCTTGGCCAACGAATTGCAGCCCATCAAACCCTTTCCACCTGTCAACCGGAACTTCGGAGGGCATTGCTTGATGAGTGAAGTAATATTCCCCAAGATCAGATTGATAATTTGATACTCAGCATGCCTAGGAGTTGTAAGGCCTGTATGCATCGTCCGGGAGACATACTCCATATTAACCATGATACTAACCATGCTATACTGTATTTTATCAATAGGTCTTTTTTTGAAATTTGCTCCAGGGAGTAAAAATCGCAATTTTCATTAATTATGTCAAACATATAGCATCGTTTTTGCTTTTTACCTTTTGTTTAATAAATAGACTTTACAAATAAGTGAAATCTGTTTTGCTTCTGTCTCTTTCTTTGCCTGAACTTCTTTATCCTTAATTTATGGACATGAGTGTATATAATCCTATATAATTCTACTGTACGTGTGTTTGACACTGAATTCCTTCTAAAGTGATAGGCCGATTTTGATGAAATTTTTTGTGTGTGTTTGAGTCTGCTCCTTTATAAATAGATTCGCAGTTGGATATGTTAAGTGGCGCTTCGATCCATATATCTTTATATATATAATTCTACATAATTCTACTGTACATGCGTTTGACACTGCGTTTTCATGCGTTTTGAACTTCTCTTAAAGGGCGTGACCCATTTTGATGAAATGATTTGTGTGTGTTTCAGTGGATCTTCGGGGGTTTAATCACATTTGGACCAAGTAGGTAGTGCTGCGAACCGATTTCAGAAATTTTTTTGTACTTTCATGGCAGGACAACTTTTTCAGGCCCACTAGTAATACTTCATAGCACCACAGCAAAATTTTTGTATTAAAGTTATCCTAAATGATAGCGATTCTTTTGCCTTTTTAAGAAGCGATTAGTTCGGTGTGTCGTGTTGCGGTCATTTTATTCACACGAGGACCGGACCTAAAGTTAAAAGTTGATTCCGAACCTTTAACAATCATCGATGCCATTGCCGAGAATCGAAGCCGAAGCCTATGGTACCAAAGAACGAACAGCCTCCTACAAAATATATATACAGTTTAAACCAAAAATATTGGTGTTATCATTATTGAGTGGAATTTCATGCATATTTAAAATAATTTTTTTGACAAAGTATAAATAATATGACATGAAAATGTATCTTCTTCATAGCGAAGGTAAAGTCACATAAGCAAAATTCATGGATTCAACAAGTTATTATTCTAAACAAGTTGACATCGTGCAAAAAATATCAGATATTAACTTATACAGTGTAATAGCAAATAAACCGCATGAAACTTAAACTTTACATAGATAAACTTCTTCTGTACGTGTATTTGTCGCTGAACGGCTAAACGGCTTAACCAATTTTGGTGAAATTTTGTGTGTGTGTTTGAGTTTGCCCCTGAAAAGTTTAGATTTATAAATGGACTCAGTAGGTGGCGCTGCAATTGATATAATCCCGCTTACCTGTGTTTGTCACTGAATTGCTCCTAAACGGCTTGAAAGAATTTGATGAAATATTTTCGTGTGTTTGAGTGGGCCACGGAGTGGTTTAGATTTACATTTGGATCCAGTAGGTCGTGTCCGCTTAAATCTAAATATATTTATATTTAAAAATTCTCTGTACTTGCGTTTGTCATTCAGGTTTTCCTTAGCGGCGGGGCCTATTTTGATGAAATTTTATGTTGTGTGTTTGAGTGGGTCTCCGGATATATTAGATTTACAATTGGACCTGTAGGTGGCAATAAAATCGAGTTCTTCTGCACGTGTGTTTGTCTCTGAACTGCTCCTAAACGGCTGGACAGATTTTAAAGAAATTTGTGTGTGTTTGAGTGGTTCCTGGATGGTTCAGATTCACAGCTGGACTAGGTAGGTAGCGCTGAGATAACACTCCAGGATTACTTTTTGTATTTTCAAGGCAGGACAACTCTTTTGCCTTTTTAAGAAGCTATTAGTTTGGTTTGACGCTCCAAGAAAACTTCCGGGACCTACAGTTTAAAGTGGATTCTGAACTTTGAACAAACATCCAGGCCATCGCCATTATGTAATATCACATAATCATAATACATAAATACATTAAAATTTGCAAAATGCTATATTTTATAAAATATATTTTCAGCAGCACCTTGAAAGAAATGAAATTTTACAGATCATGCTATTAATGACCACCCAGAGCAAAAAGTCAAATCTGGTGATTGGTTGGGCAAGTAACAAATACTTTTCCTTCAATCTAATCTGATTTATAAGTTAATAATTAAGTAGGTAAGTTATTCAAGCTTTGATTTTTCAATGCTTTCTATTAGCTCCCTATATATATATTGTTCAAATATTCATTCGTTCATAAAATACTTTTCATTCATCCACTCAAGTTCAAATAATTTTTTTTTAATTTGTAGTGGATGACACTTGATATTAATACAGTTTTTTCAAATATTATTTCAGTAATTAAATTTGATTAATTAATTTTAGTTTTTTTTTAGTTAAGTTGCATGTATGTAATAATAGAAGGCGCCAGATAAATTTAAAAAAATGAATGAAACTTATTTATAAATGACTTTCTGCAATAGAGTGAGAAAAAAGTAGGAATTGACTTTAAATTTTTTTTTTATAGTTCTTGTTACTGCTGAGGTTATTGCTGAAATGATCTGGACTTTCATCATGAGAAAAAACATTCGTGTGTGTACAATTGAACAAATATCGGAAAGAAATTCTAGCAAAATATCTTTTAGAAAGATGCTATACATTTTGCTTAGAAGTGTGCATGAGCTGCTGGATATTTTTGTTGATGAACACCAAACCATGCGCTAGAATCTGGCATTACTGATGTTGGTTGCTCGATTAATTGCTCGTTGTTCATTTATTTGCTCGTTGGTTGCTACTGTAAATTTTGCAATCATCAAAATGTTGCTTTCTTTCGACCTTACCTTTTTCACTTATATATATCACTTATAACTTTCTAGTGTGACAGCATTTATAATTCCCACCGCCCCTCTCTTATTTCTGTCCTTTTCAGATACCTTCGCATTTTTGGCAAATATTATTGAGACACCCTGGAATATATATATATATATAATAGGGTGTGCTTAGTGAATATTTGCCTTATTTTAACCAATTTGTTTTCGCAATCATTTCTCCTTTTGTTCTACTTCTATTTCATTTTTTAGATTATTTATTTCTGTTTACTTGTATTTATCTCGAACCCTTTTCTGAAACTCTGCTTCTGAATTATTTTTATTTGTTTTTTATATGTTTATAAATTAAATGACAGAATAAAAATAAAAACTTCCTCGTTTTGTTTAGATTACTTCAAAACTTTATATGTCTCTTTCTTTTAATTCTTTATATATATATATATATATATATGAGCAAGTAACCTAACTCCAGATCGAAGCTACAGGCTGCTTCGCATCAACACAAATCGCCGTAGTGAATATTTGAAAGATGTGAGTAATTATGTAGATGTTTGTTGGATCGAAATGAACGTTAAACTGCAGGTCCTTTTCAAATTATCCTAATGTGTGCACAAGGACAGTGAGAGACATACTAAACCTAACTATAATATAAACATTATTAATAAATCTATATTCTGGAACGCTCCTTAATTGTCTACGATGCAGAAACACGATTCCTCTAGTGGACCGATTTTGATGAAAAATTTTGTGTTTGAGTGGGCCACTTGATGGTTTTGATTTTCATTTGGACCCAGTAGATGCCGCTGCAATGCATATAATTCTTCTGGTCGCGTGTTTGTCACTGAACTTCTCTTAATCGGCTGGGCCTGCTTTGTTGCAATTTTTTATGTGTTTGAATGGGTCCCTGGATGGATTAGATTTACATTTGGACCCTGTAGTTGCCGCTATAATCGATATATTTCTTCTTTACGTGTGTTTGGCACAGAACTCCTAGGTCAATTGTGAGGAAATTTTTTGTGTGTGTTTGAGTGGTCTTCGGGATAGCCTAGATTTGCAATGGGATTCGTTAGGTGGCTCTTCGATCCATATATCTTTATATATATAATTCTACATACTTTTATTGTACGTGTGTTTGACACTGAACTCTTCATAAATGGCGTGACCCAATTTGATGAAATTTTTTGCGTGTGTTTGAGTGGGTCTCCGGAGGGTTTTTATTAACATTTGGATCATGTAGGTAAGGCTGCGATCAGATTCTATGAATCTTTTTTTTTTGTATTTACAAAGCAACTACGTAAGTAGTCGCTTTTCACTGAGTTCACAAGTTAAAATTAATGGATGAAAACAGACTATGTCTCCTACAAAATATATATACATCTTAAATAGAAAATTTCAGTGGTATCAGTATTGAGTAGAAATTCATGCAGATTTAAAATAATTTTATAACATAGTGTACATAAGATGACATAAACATTTGTCTTCTTCATAGCGACGGTAAAGTCACATACCCAAAATACATGGATTCTACAAATTATTATTTTAAACAAGTTGATATTGTGCAAACAATATAAGATATTTTTCTTATATATTGTGATAGAAAATAAATCGCATGAAACTCAATTTTTACGTAGATAACATTCTTCTCTACGTGTATTTGTCACTGAACTCCTCCTAAGCGGCCAAAGTTGACGAAATTTTGTATGTCTATTTGAGTGGGTTCCTGATAAGTTTCGATTCACGATTTGACCCAGTAGGTGGCGCTGCAATTGATATAATTCTGCCTTACCTGTGTCTATCACTGAACTCCTCCTAAACAGCTTGACCGATTTTGATGAAACATTTTCGTGTATTTGATTGGGTCCCTGGATGGTTTAGATTTGCATTTTTACCCAGTAGGTAGCGCTTTAATCCATATATCTTTATAATTATATCTTTATATTTATTTTTTTATATTTAAAAATTCTCTGTACTTGTGTTTGTCATTCAGGTTCTCCTAAATGTCTATGCCGATTTCGATGAAATTTTATATAGGTGTTTGAATGGGTCTCCGGATCTTTTAGATTTACAATTGGATCTGGTAGGTTGCAATGAAATCGAGTTCTTCTTCGCATGTGTTTGTCATTGAACTTCTCCCAAACTATTTGACCGATTTTGATGAAATGTTTTTGTGTGTGTTTGAATGGGTCACTGGATGGTTAGATTCACAATTGGACCAGATAAGTAGCGCTGTAATCAAATTCCAAAATAATTTTGTATTTGCAGGACAGGACAACTCTTATTGGCCGACTAGCATACATAGTACCACATAAAAATGTTGGTATAAAAGCTATCTTAAAAGAGGACGATACTTTTGCCTTTTTAGAAGCGATTAGTTTGGTTTGTCTCTCTGAGGTCATTTTATTCATATGAGGCTAAACAGACTGGGACCTACAGTTTACCGAATCTTTCACAATCATCCATGCCATCGCCAAGAATCGAACCTGAAGCCTATGGTAATTGAACAACAGGCTTGTCTTAAGAAACGAAGTAAAACATGAGAAACACTTCTTCAGGCTATTCGCTTACTCTACTAATGCTCACAACTGATACGAACAAAATTATCAAAGCTCCGTTTAATTCCACTAACAACATATTAATATTAAGCGACTACTTACAGAGTTGCTTTTCACTGAAATCTCAGTTGATATTATTGGATACAAACAGCCCGATTTGTATTGGTGTGGTGCTTGTCTGCAAAGCAGTCGCTAGCTTCTATCTTGAGTTGGAGTCCTTTGAAGTTATGATATAATACATTGAAAAACCAAGCAGGTAAAGACTAATAGGTGACTTGCCCAGATATATAACGAATTAAAAGAAAGAGACATATAATGTTTTGAAGTAATCGAAACAAATCGAAAAATGTGTTTCTTTATTTATTTTATAATTTTTTTTATTTATTATTCTTTTATTTATATTTAATATATAAACATATAAAAACAAATTAAAATAATTAATAAGCAAAGTTGAAGAAAAAGGTTAGAGATAAATACAAGTAAACAGAAATAATAAATCTAAAAAATAAAAAGAAGTACAACGTAAGGAGAAATGATTGCGAAAACGCATTGCGTGAAATAAGGCTGGAACAAGTCAGGGGTGGAAAGTGGGATCAATTATGAGAGGTTCGAGGACGTTCAGCATTTTTGGGGTTTTGCATGTCATAATCTGGGAACCTTTTGATTAAATCGTTTTGAATATTAGGAAGTTTTTAGTAAAAGTTATGAGCAAATTTATGAATAAATTGAGGGATTGTTTGCAATTTGAGAGAATGGTGGATATCACTATTACGGAAAAACCAGGGGGCATTAATGGTCATTCGAAGAATTTTATTTTGCAGGCAGCAAATAATATTAATATTTTTCTTGGCAGCGGATCCCCAAACCAGGCTAGCATATGTTATTGCAGGCCTCATGTAAGTTTTATAAAGGAGAAGTTTAATGTCTATGGTGTCACTGATAAAAATACCAAAATTTAACAAGAAAACTATAATTATTTTTACCTATGCTTTATTATAAGCTAGTAAATTCATAAAGGACAGTACAAAAAACCGGAATGTACAAATGAATTTTGTAAGGAAAATCCAAATTGCCATATATAAACTGCAAATATTTTATTTAATAAGAAACGTTTCTAGTAAAATGATGTACGATGAAATCACATTATAATTGAAGAATCGGTATCCAATTTACAATTGAACACGTAAAGTATTAAATAAATTATTCCGATATTACATGTGAATTTTTTACTGTTTTATGCAAATATTTTTCAAACTAATTAAGCGATCCACAACATACATTCCACATTTACAAAATATATTTATTTTATAATGGCCAAAGTAGTGAAAAACAATGTATTAAAAAATGAAATATTTGTGCATCCATCTATTCAAAAATGAACCGTCAAAATTACGAAAAAAAAATTAACTTGATTTTAAAATAATAATCTTGCGAATATATGACAGATATTGCATGTTTTATTTATGAGTTGACAGTTATGAGTTCGCAGAATAATTTAATTATATTCCGCGAACTTTATGGAGCATCTAATATAATAGGTTCTATGTTTCACTTTAAAGGCTCGTGCCCACTGAGGCGAGACCATTCAGGTCCCACATTTGTGAATGCCAACGGCACGCGTTGTTCTCAGGTGGTCATCCACCCAAGTACTGACCAATATCTGCCCCACCTTTTTATCTTAGTACCTGAGGTTATAAGCCTTTAAGGCAGGGGTTGGCAACCTTTTGAGTCGGAAGAGCCAAAAATGGCAATTTACAAAATTTCAAAGTTTTTAAAGAACCACAAAATTTTTTCTTGTCAACAATAAATAACAGGTGAGCTGAAAAGTTCATAGGCTGACACATAGATGGCGCTACTAGTTTTAAATCCATATGATTATTAGTTAGCCATAACCATCAAAAGACACGTGTATAAATTTGACAGCTGTTCACTAAAAATGCTATAACTCACATACTAATAGTGCAAGTTATAGCATTTTTTAGTGTTTATCACGTGCAGTCCACTCGGCTGACTGTCGATTGGACCCCGGTGTAAAATGATGGAGCCATATTTCATCCATTGTCAGATATCGACGCAAAAATTCGGGTTTATTACAATTGAACAGCTCCAAACACTGCTTAGAATCATCAATTGGTTGTTGTTTTTGGTCGATAGTGAGCTCGCGCGACACCCACTTTGAACAGGGCTTTCGCATATTCAAATATTCTTTCACGATATGTCCAACACGTCCCTTTGATATCTTTAGGGTCTCAGCTATCTCAATCAATTTCACTTTACGGTTATAAGAAATTGTTGTGTGCACTTTTTTGATGTTTTCGTCGGTAACAGCCTCTTTGGGACGTCCACTGCGTGCATCGTCCTCGGTGCACATTTGGTCTCGTTTAAATTTACACCAGGAAAATCAACCGTAGTTGTTTGCTAAAGTCCGAATAATACTTATCAAGCCAAGCCTTGGCTTCAATAGTATTTTTTCCCCAAAAAAGCAATGCTTTAATTAACACAAGATAGCTACACGAAATTCCTTTTTATCCATTTTTTCAAACTAACAAAAGTTGCTTCACTAAAAATGATATAACTCACATACTAATAGTGCAACAGCTGTCAAAGTTATACACATGTTTTTTGAAGGTTAGGGCAAATTAAAAATCATATGGATTTAATACTAGTAGGGCCAATTTAATAATACTAGCCCACATGTTAGTAGTCGCATAAATAAAGTTTTTTGATAAAAAAAAATCTATTTATTCATAAGAAAAAATATCTATTTATTCATATATCATTCTATTTATTCATTATTAGATAATTACTTATTATTTAAATCAAAAATTAAAACAATTAAACATTTACTTACAACACTAACTTCAATAACAAACAATTGAACAAACAAATTCAATGGGAGCGATGGCTTTGCATGGTTATTCAAGTAGAAAATTTAAACTTTACTAAACAATGTAACTTGTACTTAAAATAAAAAAAAACAATAACATATATTTGAGCAAACAAATTCAATGGGAGCGTTGGCTTTGCATGGTTTTAGAAACTTGTTGCTTAACTTGTTGCTTTAAGTTTCAAACACGACCCTAAATTTTCATTTGTTAGTTGGCTTCTTACTTTACTTTTAATTATATTCATGCAAGAGAACACTTCCTCCCACGAATATGTCGATCCCAAGATAGTCAGCACTTCCAAATGCCAACTTCGTCACCTCACTGTAGCAATCTGGAAGACTATTCCATGCGTCGAATATAAGTGCCTCAACTCGCGGCATTTCTTCCAAAGCTGCCCACTTTTGTTGCGTTACGTACATACATTTCAGGACCTCCAACTCTTCCAACTTGCTTTTCAACTCTGTAAAAAAGTAAAGCTTTGTGGAGTGGAAAATTAAATCGATCAATTGCATTTCTAGAGATTCAGTATCAATTCCCAATGGCGCAATGAGGATTTCGTTACTGTTTGTGTTGAGAGGATTTACTATGAATGCTAGAGTGGTTTTGTTGGTTTTGAATTGCTCAAATCTGCCAGCAAATTCCTCTTTAATTTTTTTTATAACTGTGCTGAAGTACCTCGTGTCAACAGTTGCGCTAGTTTTATCACGATATTGCTTTAGAAATTGAAAATGAAATAATTTACCGCCCTGAATATCTTCTACAAAAAGAATTAGTTTTTCTTCAAAACAAACCAATTCTTCTATCAAAACATAGGCTGGGTTTCCCTTTCCTTGCAGTTTTAGATTCAGCTCATTTAATTTCGCTGTGATATCCACCATAAAGAACAATTTTTGCAACCATTTGTCGTTCTCTAATTCAGGGTGATTAATTCCTTTTTCATTTAAGAATGTATTTATTTCATTCAAGCACAAAGCAAAATTTTTCAAGACCTTACCTTTGGAAAGCCATCGCACTTTATTGTGAAGTAGGAGGTCGGAATACTGAGTCTCCATTTCGTTTAAGAATTCTTTAAACTGACGATGGTAGAGTGCTTTTCACAAGATGCTGTTAACAATCTTGATTACCAAATTCATGATCTCAACTATTTCGGCCGAAAATGTTTGGGCACAAAGCGCTTCTTGGTGTAGTATGCAGTGAAACGTAAGAATTTCGTTGTTTATTTTGCTCTGAAGAATCGTTATTGCCCTTTTTTTTTCCTGTCATACTTCTGGCTCCATCAGTTGCTATTCAAACGATTTTATTTAAATCGATCTTATTGTCCTCAAGGCATTTTTGCACGGCATTCGCTGTATCTTAACCTCTAATTTTTCTCGAGAGCAGTAGCAATCCTATAAGTTCTTCTTTTGAACCATGTAAAGACATACACCTGAAAAAAAAGGGCAACGTGTGCCGTGTCTTTTATGTCGCAAGACTCATCTATAGCAAGTGATAAGGCAGAAGAAAGTTGTAACATATTTGCCGGTAGAAGATATTCATTTGAAGACATTTTAGCTATTCTATCTTGTACTGTTTTAGCGGATAATGGCAAATCTTTGATTTTTTTCAAGTTTTCTGGTTTGTTTTTGAAATCACGAAACAGTTCTTCAGATGCACGTATGAAGTAATATTTGACATACTCACCATCTGTGAATAGTTTGCCTTTTTTTGCAATTTCTAGTGTTACCGCGAAGCTTGCCAGATTAACATTACTTGTAGATTACGTCCTGTTACTTAACATGGAACTTGATTGCTGTTTTTGTTTTTGGAGCTCGTCGACAGCTTTTTTCGTTCTTCGCCGGCTGGATATTTACTAGCAAACTGAATATATCTTTTAGAGAAGTGTCTCTCTAAATTTGATTTCTTATTGTGCGCGAGTTTTTCGCCATCTGGGTTGCATATGAAAGCGAACGCATCTGTGGTCCCCTTCTGTGTGCGGTGATCGCCGACTGGCACGAACGGACTTGTCAGAACATGTTTATCACGGCTAAGTCTGCTCATTTTAGTTTTTTTTTCTAATTTTGGCAAATATTAGATACTTATTTTACGAGTAAAGGTGTTATGCCCAGCTATGCCGAAATCAATGAAAATTCCCAAACATATAAAGAATCTAAAACTGCAAATACCTACCTACTTTGATCCTCAGGGTTCGAAAATAGGTTTATTAAATAAAAATTTATAGGTACTTACATTTATAATTATTATTTTAACGCTAATTTTTAAATAATAAAAGCTATAAAATAGATATATATTTAAAAATTACCTATTTTATTATTTATTTTAATAAAAACACTTTTGCGGTAATATCCAATAGTAGTACTTTGTTTCTTTTTTTGACAATTCTTATTGACTTCAAAAAAGTAGTTAGGTATCTTATTTGGGAAAAAAATATGTATAATATGTATTTTAAAAATATAATACTTATTAAGTTACCTACCTTTACTTCGGTTTTTTTATTATGTATGTACAATATATATAATAATAACTTTGAAAAGATGATACGCTTCTAACTCTTTTCCTTGAAACAACAAACTATACGTCACAACCAAAGCACTGGTGAAGACGCCAGATTGTCCTGCATCGAAAGCGAATTAAAACATACATAGAAACATCCGACGACGGCGTCATTCGAGAGCGTCCGATGGACGGGGGAGGGGTGCGGTGAAAAGCGAGTAGGAGTAGCTGAGAGATAGAATCAGTGCCTAATCCTCGTTAATCTATTCAGAGCGATTTTTAAATGTTTTTTTTAATAAATGCTTAATTGATTTGCGCATAGAACTAAAGAGCCGCAGCTTCACATCCAAAGTGCCGCAGGTTGCCGACC
Organism: Caerostris darwini; assembly: GCA_021605075.1. Taxonomy (NCBI): domain Eukaryota; kingdom Metazoa; phylum Arthropoda; class Arachnida; order Araneae; family Araneidae; genus Caerostris; species Caerostris darwini. The sequence continues at coordinate 49,189 of BPLQ01004434.1, forward strand.
CCTGCTTTAAGGCATTGGTGCCTCATTCCTCAACCCCCGACTGACTTTACTTCGGTGATCTAACGGTAATCGGTATATTCAGCATGGTATGGCCGTTGACCTCAGAAAAGTGATGAACATAAGGTGAATACGATTACTGAAATGTTAGAATTGAGAGGATACTTTGACACAAATAAATAAATTTCTACAAAGCAAAGCAGACTACTAACTAACATAGCACCCACTACAACACAAAGCTTAAGCTACAATTAACAATGTAATCCGCACAACGCGAAGACTAAACTACAACTAACAACTATGATTAACAAATTTCTAATCTTTTAAAACGATGGAACCTTCTACGATTGTCACGCATCTAGAATAAAATTTATTTAAACATTTTTCTGTTTCTTTCCGAACGCGGTCTTGTGCATAGTTCTCATTCGAATTCAGCGTAGATCTAATTTATTTAAATATTTCTTTTTTTTCTCCACTTGCGCTCCGCAATATAGTTCTCGTGGATGGTGGATTCTCAATGTGAATCATTTCTTGTTCGCGTCATGTAAAAAAAACACAAAAAAAGGTAAGAAAAACTATTGTGTGTACTATAAAACTATGTGTGCATAATGTCAGTAGAGCAACATACCAAACGTAACTACGATAAGAACATGAGTACTTAATATATATACTGGATTGTTCCATAATTAAGCGACTACTTGCGTAGTTGCTTTTCACTGAGTGCTGTGTTTTAAGTGTTAGTATGCCGCATTCGTGTTCTCCTACAAAATATATATAGAGTTTAAACAGAAAATATTGGTGGTTTTGTGTACGATGCAGAAAGCGATTGCTCTAGTGCAGGGGTCTCCAAACTTTCCAGCCTTAGGGCCATACTGTTTACTCCAGTAAGTATCAAGGGCCCAAACCATTTTAATTTTTCTGCCATTATCTATAATTTCCAGTTAGTTGTTATGCCAGATTAGTCCGGATTTGGCCCACGGGCCGTAGTTTGGAGACCCCTGCTCTAGTGGAATTAGAACTATTCTGAAGTTGTATCAAACATCTACAGCAAAAGACTATCCCAAAACTACTGTATATACGACGGAAGAACTAAAAATCTTTATTCTGGAAAACTTGTTGAAGAAAATATGAAGGTCTTCCAAAACTACATCTCATATCATGGGTTTTTGAGAGTTTAACTGTAAACTTGACAAGTGCTATTGTGATTGATATATAGTTGATGTCTTTATATAGCATGGTATTGCGAAGTTCCTAAATGACTCCATAAGTTATCATGACTCAATATAGATGCAATAAAGCAGGCTTACATGGTCTACAGTGACTAATGCTTAATGCGCATGGCCTAATATCTCAGAATGTCATAGGCTAACGTGAGCTGTATTCCAAGGAAAATTCACAATGTATATTAAAAAGATTTTCGTGATCACAAATATTACAATCAAAAACGAATTTTAATAATTCTTGTAGGAAGAAAAATAAATTCTTAGATAATTATCCTTATATATTTTCTCACATTTATTAATTAGCACAATTTTTTTCCTTCCTAATTGTAATTCTAAACAAATTGATATTGTGCAAAAATACCAGATGGTGGTACAAAATAAACCGCATGCAACTCGATCTTTACATACATATATATATAATTCTTCTGTACCTGTGTTTGTCACTGAACACCTTCTAAAGGGATAACCGATTTTGATGAAATTTTTTGTATTTGAGTGGGTCACTGGATGGTTTTGATTTTCAATTGGACCCATTAGATGGCGCTGCAATCGATATAATTCTTCTGGTTGAGTGTTTGTCACTGAACTCCTCTTAATCGCCAGGACCTGCTTTGTTGAATTTTTTTATGTGTGTTTGAATGGATGTATGTATGGATTAGATTTACATTTGGACCCGGTAGTTGTCTGTTCAATCGATATATTTCTTCTTTACGTGTGTTTGGCACTGAACTCCTTCTAAAACGATAGGCCGATTTTGATGAAATTTTTTGTGTGTGTTTCAGTGGGCTCCTGGATAAACTAGATTCGCAATTGGTTTCGTTAAGATGAGCTTCGATCCGATTTAATTCTCAATTTATTTCAGCACTGTAAATATCTTTTCTTTTTCCTGATCCATCAAGCCAACGATTTAATTATTTCTGTTTTATTTCTTTTCCAAACTAGCTAACCAGTTTTTGTAAGTTCCTTATTGTGCTCTTTCAGTTACTCGTTCATTTTATTTTAATTCTCTCCCATGTATTTTAATTACTTTCATCACTAATTATTATAATAATAATAATAAAACTTAAAAAAAAACCACCTCACTCTATTAATCTTTCTTTTTGTATTTCGGCAAGATTCCTTTTAGTTTTTACCGCTTACTGTCCCAAGCAATGCTCTTTCATCTTTCCAATGGACAATCGAAAGATATAAGCTTCAGGCTACCACGGAGCTTCACTAAAACTCAAATCATCATCCTGACCCTTGTTATTTGAGTTGTAATTGTAATTCGTTTCTATGAATTATAATATCACCTACTTCCATAAGGCAGAAAAACCTCTCGGTTACATAGATGTTTGCTAGTGGTTCGGAATCCACGTTAAACTGTAGGTCCTTGTCAAATTAGAATAATGTGTGCACAATGACAGTAAAGCGACATAACAAACGGAACTACGATAGGAACATGAGTAATAAATATATATGCTGGAAAGTTCATTAAATAAGCGACTACTTACGTAGTTGCTTTTCACAGAGTTCTGTGATTTTGCGAAATTCATGCAGCAGTCGTGTTCGCCTACAAAATTTATATACAGTTTAAATCGAAAATATTGGTGGTATTGTGTATGATGCAGAAACCCGATTGCTCTAATGGAGTTAGATCTATTCTGAAGTTGTATCCAACGTGTACAGCCAAAAACTAACCCAAAACTACTGTATATGCGACGTGTTGTTCTTATTTTGTGTGAGTTTGAGTGAGTCCCTGGAGTATTTAGATTAACAATTGGACCCTACTAGGTGGCGTTCCAATCGATATAATTTTTCTGTACGCATGTTTGTCACTGGAAAACAACTAAACGTCTTGACAGATTGTGAAGAAATTTTTTGTGTGTATTTGAATGGGTCACTGGATGGTTTAGAATTACATTTGGTGTGTTACATGTGTTTGTCACTGAACTTCTCCTATCGGCTGGACCGATTTTGACGAAATGTTTTGTCTGTGTTTGAGTGGGTCTTTGAATGGTTTAGTTCCCAATTGGGCCGATGCATGGCTCTGCAATCGGGTTCATCTGTAAGTGTGTTTGTCATTGAACAGCTCCTAGACGGCTTGACCGGTTTTGATGAAATATGTTGTATGTGTTTGAATAGGTCTCTGGATGGTTTAGATTTACAATTGGACCCGGTAGGTGACACTGATATCAAATGCCAGGATTTCTTTTTATTTTCAGGGAAAGGGGGCCTGAATGACCGCTCTGGCGCTCGGTACCACAGGTTTCGGGTTCGAGTCCCGGTGGAGCCATGGATGACTGTAGTGGTTCGGAATCCACTTTAAACCGTAGGTCCCGGTCCTAATAGGATCGTAGAGCGTTGCTTGTTCATTGTTACTCCGCGTCCGTATCTTCATCACCCCCCTATCACGCGCCCCCTGGGTAATGCAAAGTGAGTAATGTCTGTGCAGCGCTTGCCTTAAGGCATCCATGACCACGCTGTCTAAGTGTTTGCCAGCTGCATTAGAACAAAAAAAAAAATTCAGGGAAGGACTGCGTCTGCTTTGCCCACTAGTAGTACTATATAGTACCCCCAAAAAATATTAGTATGAAAACTATCTAAGAACAGGACAACGCTATTGCCTTTTTAAGAAACAAAAAAAAAAAAAAAAAAAAAGGTAAGAACCACTTCTTCGTCTTCCAGACTATTCGCCTACATATTTAAAACTCACAGCTTACACGGGCAAAATTATCAAAGCTTTGTTTAATAACACTAACTGAAACATCTTAATATTAAGTGACTACTTACGTAGTTGCTTTTCATTGAGTTCTGTATTTAATCTAATGTAAACCAGCAGTCGAGTTTTCCTACAAAATATATATACAGCTTAAACCGAAAATATTGGTGGTATAATAATTGAGTGGAGTTTCATGCAAATTTAAAATTATTCTATAAGAAAGGGTTGATAAGATGACATTTATCCAATAAAATTTTTTTTAAATTGTCTTTTCATAGCGAAATTTTCACACAAAATTCAAGGATTCAACAAAATTGTTTCACATCCAATATTTAAAAATATATATTTTTTAAAAATTTATTTTCAGAAGCACTTGTAAACAAATGAACTTTTTCAGATGATGTTATTAATGAGCATCCAGAACAAAAGATATTTGCGGAAAGTAGATTTACACCTCTTTCAAAGTAATTATATTTGTAATTGCATTAAATCCGTAAATCTATATTGGCAATTTTAAAATTGCCAATTTTTATTTTATTTTAAAATTATATAATTAAATATTTCCATGGTTTTCTGATTTTACTTTTCGATATGTTTATTCACTTTTTATGGGACAGACCTTGATCACTTAATTGCATCTTAATAACCCATGTTTATTCTATCAATGTTCTCTATCCCAAGACAGGAGTATAAGGATCCCTATTGGGCCAAGGAACTCCGTGAATCCAAGACTGACTCACTTCACAAAATAATGAAAAATTTGAAGGAATATTTTTTGAACTGTCGACATATAAAAAGCTCATAACAGATTACATTCGTTGTCATCATTAACTGAATTTTTGTGAAAAAAATTGAATTATGTCACTTTCAAAGGAAACAGCTCATTTGTTTATCTCAGTACTCTGAAATAGGCAACGATTTGATCACTCATCATCATCATCATCAGTGGCACAGCAGTCCCATGGTGAGAAAAGGCCGCCTTCCTGCTCTCAGATTTCGAAACATGAGATGCTTTTCTTTTTACGAGGTAGGGTTGTCAGCCCTACGCCCGACGTGCAGACAAAGACTAACCCAAAACTACTGAAGTTGTATCCAACGTGTACAGCCAAAGACTAACCCAAAACTACTGAAGTTGTATCCAACGTGTCCATACAAAGACTACCCCAAAACTACTGTATATGCGACGGAAGAACTAAAAATATTTATTAGAGAGATAAAAAAAATTACAGAAGGAAATTAATTAAAATTATAAAATGAAAGCATACTCTAGTAAAAAAGAAAAGTTAATAAAAAACTGAGCAGCGCTGTAATGAATACAGAGGAAAGCATTGGTCCTTTAGAAGGAAGAAATAGAAAATGTATTATTTATAATTTTTTGACTTTCAATTTATAGAAAAAAATTGAATTGAACTTGAATTTATGGATAAAATTTTTAATTTATAGAAAAAGTAAATAATTAATTGAATAAAAATTACAAATAAATAAAGTAGATAATAATATTAAGAGAGATAAAAAAAAAATTAGAGAAGGAAATAAATTAAAATTACAAATTGAAAGCATACGGTAGCAAAAAAGAAAAGTGAGCTGTTAATAAAAAAATGAGCACCGCTGTAATGAACACAGAGGAAAACATTGGTCCTTCAGAAGGAGGAAATAGTGATTTTTAACTATTGATATTTAAAACAGATCGCGGTGAATGGAAACTTGACAAGTGATATTGAATTAATACCTCAGTACGTGATTGATATACTATCGGTGAACTGACATGCCTTTATATAGCATGATGTTGTGAAACTTCTAAATGACTCCATAAGTTATCATGACAACATATTATTATTATTAAGTGACTACTTACGTAGTTCTTTTCACTGTGTTCCCAGTTAAAATTAAAAAATGAAAACAACTCATGTCTCCTACGAAATATATATACAACTTAAACAGAAAATATTCGTGGTATCATTATTGAGGAGAATTTCATACAGATTTAAAATAATTTTATAACAAAGTAAGATGATGATGAGATGAGATGAAAATTAGTCTTCGTCATATCAAAGGCAATGTGACATACCCAAAATTCATGGATTTAACAAATTATAATACTAATCAAGTTGATAATGTGCAAGAAATATCAGATATGAAGTTATATATTGTGATAGAAAATAAACCGCATGAAACTCAAATCTTTACATAGATAAACTTTTTCTGTGCGTGCATTTGTCCCTGAACTCCTCCTAAGGCAGCTGGGCCAAATTTGTTGAAATTTTGTGTCTGCGTTTGAATGGGTCCCTGAGAGGTTTAGATTCACAAATGGACCCAATACGTGACTCTGCAATTGATATAATTATGCTTTACCTGTGTTTGTGATTGAACTGCTGCTAAACAGCATGACCGATTTTGATGAAGCCTTTTCGTGTATTTGAATGGGTCACTGGATGGTTTAGATTTACAATTGGACACAGTAGGCGGCGCTTCAATCCATATATCCTTATATTTAAAAATTATCTGTACTTGCGTTTGTCATTCAGGTTTCTCTAAACGGAGGGCCTATTTTGATGAAATTTTATGTGTGTGTTTGAGTGGGTCTCCGGATCTTTTAGATTTACAATTGGACCTGGTAGGCGGCATTAAAATCGAGTTCTTCTGCACGTGTGTTTGTCACTGAACTGCTCCTAAACGGCTGGACAGATTTTAAAGAAATTTGTGTGTGTGTGTTTGAGCGGTTCCTGGATAGTTCATATTCAAAGATGGATTACATTCCAGGATTACCTTTTGTATTTTCAAGGCAGGACAACTCTTTTGCCTTTTTAAGAAGCGATTAGTTTGGTTTGATGCTCTAAGGATATTTTGTTCGCACGAGGCTAAGCAAACCGGGACCTACAGTTTAAAGTGGATTCCGAACTTTTAAAACACATCCATGCACTCGCCAAGAATCGAACCTGAAGCCTATTGTACCAAAGACCAGAGCGCTAGCCAATTGAGAAAAGACCGCTATTAATAACCGGATAAAACAATCAGAAATAGCTCTTCAGGCTATTCTCTTACATCGCTAAATCTCACAGCTCATACGAGCAAAAATTTCAAACTTCAGTTTAATTACACTAACAACATATTAATATTAAGCGACTACTTACGTAGTTGCTTTTCAATCAAATTTCAGCTGACAATATTTGATACACGCAGCCTATTTCTCCTACAAAATATATATGTACATCTTAAAGAAATTATTGGTGGTAACTTTATAGAGTGGAGTTTCAGGCAGATTCAAAATAAATTTATAAGAATGGTTTAAATGATGGAAATAATATCTCAAAAATATGGAATGAAATGTATGAAATTTTTATGAAATAAAATTTTTGTCTTCCTCATAGCAAAAGTAATGTCGTATACCCATGATTCATGGATTCAACAAAACATTTCTATATTCAAACAATATCTAAAATTAGAAATATATTAATTATATATTTGTTACTGAACTCCTCCTAAACGGCAGGACTGAATTTGATGACATTTTTTGTATGTGTTTGAGTAGGTCCTTGTGTGGGGGAGGGGGTAGATTCCCAGTTGGACTCTGTAGACGGCGTTGAGATCTTATTCCAGGATTTTTGTATTTTCAGGGTAAGATAACTTTTCCGGGCACACTCGTAACATTATACAATACCATAGAAAAATTTTAGTTTAAAAGCTATCTTAAGAGAGGAGGATGCTTTTGCCTTCTTATGAAGCGAAGAAAAATTGTGAGAAACACTTCTTCAAACTATTCGTTTACACAGCGAAAGCTCACAGCTCATACCAGCAAAACTATAAAAGTACCGTTTACATACCGTTTACCGTACACATCTTAATATTAAGAGGCTACTTACGTAGTTGCTTTTCAATCAGATCGGGATTAAAATTCAGAGAAATTACAACCTATTTCTTCTACAATATATATATATACAGCTTAAGCAGAAAGTATTAGTGGACCATTATAGAGTTCTATTTCATACAGATTTAAAATAATTTGTCTTCCTGATAGAGAAAGTAATATCAGATAAATAAATAAATGAAAATTATTTTCTTCGATAATTATCGTAATACCGTTTCTCACATTTGTTAATTCTCACAAATTTTTTCATTGCTAATTATAAATCCACACAAATTGATATTGTGCAAAACGACGATGTGTGTTGGTGCGAAGCAGCCGCTAGCTTCTATCTTGAGTTGAAGTCCTTTGAAGTCATGAGATAATACATTGAAAAAGAAAGCAGGTGAAGACTAATGTAATGTGCGAAAATATCAGATGTTGGGTTAGGAGAATTTGAAGGGAAATTTTTTTTTATCTTACTTGCTTGGAAATATGTGTCTAATTTCATACCTGAATCTTCTGATCTTTTGTAGCATCGGTAACTTTTTAAGTGTTTTCATTCATTTTATATAAATACACAACAAGTTTTCACTACATATTTAACCAATTAATCAAGGAGATAAAAATGTCCAACAGTACCTCACGAGATGTATAGCCAAATATAAATAAATTTATAGCGAATGAAATTAAAAGAAAAAGCTATTGCATATGGTATTATTTTTGAAAAATCCAAGTTTTCTTATTTTATGGTACTTTTTGACTTCGCTTTTAAGAATATCTGATTGATTTCTTTATATATGTCTCCAACAATTGAATATTAAGTGTAACATAACACAGTTTTCGTTATCGCAGGAAAATTGAGTTATTGAATTTATGATATCTTAAATATTCCCTCTTCATTTTGCACTCTGTCTACGTACGCTCTAATATCATTGGAATAAAACTTTACGGAAATACTTCAAAATATTTGGAAAAAAATACTTAAAATATATATTTAGCCTAAACAATTATTTTAGAAAATCATAAATACTGTATATTTGCATATTAGAGCAATATGTCAAGTTAAAATAATTTTTTTTTCTCTTAAAAAATTATTTGCATTGTGTATTTTAATAATTCGAAAATTGCAAATATTGTTTCATGCTAATTTTTTTAACGATTCTACAATATATATGTATATATAATAAAATTGTAGTTTTTTTTTCGTTAATGTTATAAAACGAGATAAAATTAATACATTTAACATCATTTGAAAGTTCAATTTTATTCTTGGCGGTTTTTTTTTTTTTTTTTGTAGATATAATATACTTTACGTTTCTCTAAAATCTTTGTTAATCATTTTATTATAAAGGAAAGCGAAACACACATTTCATACAATCAAAGTTCCTTTTGAGAATTTCCAAATTAAAACAAAAGTTATCAAAGTTTGGATAAAAATCTCGAAAAGGACTGGATAAAAATCTAGAATCCTGTGCCCTTCGTGCCAAATGCATCGCCAGGACGCAAATTAGCCAAGTAAACATAGTAATGAATGCACCAGGTAGTTTTGGCGATAAAATTATATTATGCCAAAATCCTTCACTGGGATGCCAAATCGTCTAGTAAACAAACAAAATGGCTGCCGAAGTTCGGAGACATTATAAAACGCAATTTCAACAAAATCCTTCACTGGGATGCAAAATCGCCAAGTAAACAAACAAAATGGCTGCCGAAGTTCGGAGACATTATAAAACGCAATTTCAACAAAATCCTTCACTGGAATGCAAAATCGCCAAATAAACAAACAAAATGGCTGCCGAAGTTCGGAGACATTATAAAACGCTATTTTGCCAAAATCCATCGCCAACATGGCAATTACGCCAACTAGTCAAACATTCTCATTACGCCTACATTAGTAGTCAAATATTCTCATTACGCCTACATTAGTAGTCAAACATTCTCATTACGAATATAGTAATCAAACATTCTCATTAGCCTACATTAGTAGTCAAACATTCTCATTAGCCTACATTAGTAGTCAAACATTCTCATTATGCCTATATTAGTAGTCAAACATTCTCATTACGCCAACAATAATAGCCATACATTTTTATTACGCCAACATTAGTAGCCAAACAGCTATTAAATCAAAGTTTATCACTTTAAAACCGGATATTATCACTATTCTGCCAAAATTTTAATCCTTGAAATGTTTTATCTCCAACATCTAAAGTTTATCACCAAACTATTTCACTTAAAAATTTTTTATTGTTTGAATACTTTTGAGCCGAATGCTGTCACTTCTGCGCCTTCTACTTGGCTTTATCAGTAGTGCGCCACAACAAAATTATGCCTAAATTGTTTTTACGCCAATTTATATCGCTTTATCACCAAAATTTTAAAACTAATATGTCAAAATGATAATGTTTTTTTTACGCCACATATTGCCGCTTTAACGCCAAAATATATCGTTATTTTGCCAAAATTTCATTCCTAAATTTCTTTTACGCCAAATTTAATAGCTTTATTGCGAAATTATTATGGGAATTATGTTTTGCTAACTCACATAAATGTATCATTTAGAAAAAGATAATAATCGCTGTTACGATACAATTACAAAATTATTCACTTAGTTATTCATTTTTTTCTATTATGTCAAAAAATATTTCATGTTGTTTACGAACTGAATTCGAATGATGAAATAAAATTAAAGAAAGGGGGAAAAAAAGAATAAAATCAAAGAATAACTTGCATTTTATTCTGATATATAATTTGTTGGAGGCGAAAATGATCTTTTTATTGCCTTTTTAAAACCTGTCCGTGAATAGCCTTATCAAAGGTGTGAAGAAAACAAGAAGAATAACATCAGAAAACCACAGAAAAATTTAATACGTTCCAACGACCTTTTTCTTCTGTAAACTAACGTTCTAAAATTAAAAAGTTACATTTTCAGGCTAGAATTCAAATAAGGGTTGCCACAAAACCTTATCTATGTCAATAGCATTAAAGCAAAAATCCGTAGAACAACTTAATGTGTTCGATCGGCATTTTCGCCAGGAACTAACGTTCTAAAAATAAAAAGTAACATTTTAAAAGTAAAATTTAAACAGTAACATAAATACAAATAACATAACAAGTAAAACTGAGGGGCTGGAGCGCGGTGCCACAGATTTCAGGTTCGAATCCCGGCTGTGTCTCGGAATCCATTTGAATTCCCAGTCTAATATGACTATATAGAATAGGGCTGACCCCGTGAATAAAAGCAGCATCCAGTAATCTGTTAGCAGGCAGGCGGCCTTGGCCTACCATGGGGCTGCTTCCACAGTGAAGATGATGATGATGACGATAAACTAAAGTATTGAGCCACGATCTATATTCAGCAAATGGATGCCCAATTCGCAACGAGTGTCTAGCGTTCTGGCGCTCGGTGCCACAGGTTTCGACTTCGAGTCCCGGCGGTGCCATGGTTGTTTGTAGTGATTCGAAATCCACTTTAAGCAGTAAGTGCCGGTCTCACAGAACTGTAGAGCCTCACAGAGCCCAATCAGACTTCTTCCGGAATTGTAAAGGGACAACTCAGCTCTGGGCACAGTGATGTGGTGTAGTGTGGTGTGATGTAATATTAGTAGTAGTTGCAAAGTTTATTGAAGATAAGTTTATTTCAGATATGTAATCGTGCCTAAGCCTGGGTTTGGCCTGATAATTGGGTAAAGTAGTCCTTTAATTGAGCACAACAAAGGAACAGCTATATGTCTGGTACTGTTTCAACTATTGAAAACAATTTTGAAGATCTACAGGTGATATATAACCCAAAATAACTACAATTTATTCATATATTTCTTAAATGAAACACGATTTGGGACCTACAGTTTAAAGTGGATTCCGAGACACATACAAACATCCCTGCCACCGTCAAAATTCGAACTTGAAGCCTGTGGTACCACATCATCATCATCATTGGCACAGCAGCCCAGTGAGGGCCAAGGTTGTCTACCTACTGGTAGATTTCGAGACGAGATGGTTTTTTTTTTTTTTTTTTACGAAGTAGAGTTGTCAGCTCTACACCCAACGCTCAACAGTCATATGAGACCGGGACCTATGGTTTAAAGTAGATTCTGAACCATTTAAAACATCCATTGCACCGCCAGAACCCGAACCCTGTGGTACCCAGCGCCACCCACTCGACCATTCAGGCGCACCAAAGGCCACAGACCCTGTCAAATGATCATCAGGCCGCTAAAGCGAAGAAAAAAAAATTGTAGCATATTTTTTTTTAAATACTTCTTATCAACTGCGTATAATACTACATTCATAAACGTTCGCCTCCGTGTACTTACATAACCCACACAGCATGATTATCATTATTATGCGACTCCTTATATGGTCGCTTTCAACGAGATCAAATATGCCAACAAGAATCTATATTAAAAATTCAATGCTTTTATATATATACCGATTTAGCAAACATAATTGTGATAATATTATAGAGTGTTATTTGAGGAAATATTATTGAGGTACATAATCATTTAAAAGAAATACAATAAATCTTTAAACGAAATATTTCGAAATTCTAACGAAGGTTTGCCCAAATTTCATTAATATAAGAGTGCAAAATACTTTTAATATTAGCAGGTTTCTATAGTTCATAAGCTGATTGTGAGGTAGACATTCGATAGAAAAATGAAAAGCATAAATTCATTATTGCTAGAAGTATTACTCAGACATATGAAATTTTGTAAAAAAAAGTTTCATAAATTATTTCTACTTTTAATATGTCGTATTTACAAATATAACAAGTATAAAGAAGTAAATAATAATAATTAAAAACAAAAACAAAGTTTCATACTGTTTTTTTTTTTTAGTCACGAAAGTAGAATTTTTGGCGTCCGAAAAGTGGTGAACATAAGGTTCCACAACCACCGTATTCACTTGATTTAGCACTGTGTGACTTCTGGCTATTTCCTAAACTCAAAAGACTACTCCGGTGACACCGTTTTGAGTTGATTGAAGAGATTCCACGTGAATCGCCGCGCGCTTTGAAGGCCATCACGGCCAATGAGTTTTTAGCATGCATAAGAGGATTGGAAAAAGTTGGCATAAGTGCATTTTGTCCGGAAGGGAATACTTTAAGATGATGAAATCAATATGGAAGAATAATTGAAGAGTTTTTGACAAAAATAAAAATTGGTCTTACTTTTTGGGCACAGTAGTAAGCAAAGTTTCGTTACCTGCATGTGTTAGCAAATTGACTTAATATTATTAATAATTAGCAACTAATTATATAGTCAACGTTTTTGAGATCAAGTCTGCGTCATCATTCGCTTTGAACAAATTTGTATTTAACGGAGCTCCTTGGCTACAAGATAGCCGCAAGCCTCTATCAGGGTAAAACATGAGGAGATATATACAGTGCATGAGAAAGCAGCGAAGTAGAAAAAGAAAATTGTTCTTTGTAGTGGCGATTTCTTTCTTGAGCATTGGTGATGCTGATGATATAGCATGGTGGCAGCTGCAGGTTACTATCCTGAAAAAACTTCAGATGAGGAAAAATATACAGTGCATGAAACAGCAAAGTAGAAAAATGAAGCTGTTCTTTATGTTGGCGATTCCTTTCTCGAGCTTTGATGACGATGATGGTTTGGCATGGTGGCAGCCGAGAGCTTCTAACTCAGAAAAACTTTAGAAGAGGAGCAAATACACTGCATGAACAGCAGCAATATAGACAAAATTAAATGCAATATTTGATTTAGAGGCTGATCCTCAGACCGGACTAGCATTGACAGATATTAAGCAACTACGCTGGTAGTTGCTTTTATCGAATTTCATCTCAGAACGATTTCTCATGTCAATCATCATCATCATCATTCAACGCACGGAGTACCTTGGCCGTGTATGGCCTTAAGACTCCTAATATTGAGGAATAAAGTTCATTGGAAACAAAAAACATGAATACAAACAAAAGCAGTGAGCATGATTATGTCCATTGTTATTACAAAAAAGAAGAGAGTAAAAACAAAACGCAGAGTAAATAAAAGAAAGGCGCAATTAAAAAATAATTAAATAAGAAGCAACAAGCGCAATTACTTAATGAATTTAAAAAAGAAGCTGCATTTTTCAAAGGGGTTAGTAGCATTTTTAAATTGTGAGTAAATATTGTCAAGCCCTCCAAACGTGTTAAAGAGATTAACAATTTCTTTTAGAACATACATTGCCTTAGTGGCAGAGTCCGCAGTGAGATCAGTATTGTCATCGTTGATATTTTGAGGCAGATGGTTTGTGACCAACGGCGCAGCGTGAGAGATCCTGGGTGTACCTTGCAAGAAACTTGCGTAGGATACGCCCTCCGAGACTTGCCGGCTGGTGAAGGCGGGTCTTGTTGACGCATGGCCCTGATTGGGTGGTAGGCGGGGCTTTGGAAACATCGGGACACCTCTCCAAGCGGCAAGGTGCCCCATCTGGTGGCAGTTGATACAGGTGGGGTTTTCGATCCTCTCCTTGATATGGCAGTCTTTTAGGTGATGCTCACCTCCGCATTTTAAACACCTCTTCTTATAGTTGCAATTCTTGGATGAATGGTGAAAGAGATTGCAAGAAAAGCACTGTGAGGCTCCTGGGCGACGATTAAACTTCTCTACTCGGACCGAGTAGTGGAGTAGCCGGTTGACTTCGAAGAGCTTGACGTTCTCCGGGGCCTTGCGATATGTGAGTTGCCACACCGGGATGGGGGCCTTAGTCTTCAAGTTTGTTAACTGTCTGACTTGGTCTATCAAGAGACCGAGTTCAGAGAGTCCTGCCGCTATTTCTTCAGAGGAGTGGGTGACATGCAGACCTTTAAGCACCGCTTTCAGCGGGCGTTGATTTTTTGTTATAACAAAAATTCTAGCTGCTTCTCCGTAAGAAAGCGGGTGACAGCACGATGAACATCCGTGTTGGCCGGGAAAATCTTCAGCTGCTCACCGGCAAGCTTGATACGAACATCATTCTTATGCAGAGTGCTGATTTCAGCAACGTGCAATTTAAGTGCGTCAGTGAACCGCACCATGATGGGCGGCAGTTTAGGCTCGGCAGCTACAGGCATGTCAGCAGGATTGTCATCTTCAATCTCAACATCAGATAGTTGCTCAAAATTGTTAGTAGTAGCAATGGGATTAGTGATATTAGTTTCAACACTAATGCGAGCAGTATGCCTTTTAGGCGGTTTAAGAAAGCCGTCACTAGGAGCAGCCGCAGCGGGTCTTTTAGGCTTTTTAGTTTTAGAACTAATCTTGCTCTTGAGCTTAACTTTACCTGCGCATTACTGTGCCTAGCGCAGTTAGTAAGTGGACATAATCCAAGCTCACTTACCCGTTTGGTTGCCTCAGCTAGGCTGCTTCCGCTGTTTTTAGTCCATCCATGGTGGGTTTAAGGGCAGTCCGCTGAATGACACCTCCGTCAATCAGGATGTTTTGATTCTGTAGAATTTGTTGGATCAAGTCCACAGCCTTCTCCTTGTCTTTGAGTTGGGCGCGAGCCGCAGTGATGGCGGTGCAGTGATCGGCATCAGAGAGCAGGGGAGGTTCCGTTAACATAGCTTCAGCGGCAGCGCTGGAACTGGGTACTTGCAAATGGTCCTTAAGAGGACCGTTCCCCGTAGAAAAAACATGCTGCATGGTTGGAAAATTTTTCTTGAAAGTAGCCAAATCTTGTAAGAGCTTACGCGAATTGCAAGCAGCAGAATCCAAATCAGCAGTAGGATCCATGGTGATTCGACTCTGGAAACTCGGGCAATCAGTTCTCTCCATCATACTAGAAACTCCCGCATAAATACTCATCACACTCACTTTTCAAATCTCGCCAAGCGAATATTAGATGTTTTTTCCTCATGTCAATCACTTCACAAACTTGAAAATATTTATATACAGCTGTTTAAAAAAAATAGTGGTGATAACATTACAGAATAGAAACTGGTACAATGTTACTCAGAGAAAAAGTCTAAAATTAAAGAAAAAGCAAACTTTATAATCTAAGTGAAATATTTCGAAGTTAAAATATATATATAGTTTACAATTGCTTTGCTACGAGGGTGTTAATGGTTGATCTGATTGATGAATTTTCTATAGTTTGGTTAACGATTATGTGGAAAAGTAGACAATTATTTAAAAAGATTATGGGGCCCGAATGGCCGAGTATTATGGCGCTCGGTGGCAAATGCTTCGGGTTCGTGACATTGATGTTTGTAGTGGTTCGAAATTCCCTTTAGACTGTAGGTCACGGTCTCACTACAATATCCATGGCACGTCCGAAAATCTTATTCGAAACCTGTGGTACCGAGGCCAGAACGCTAGCCACTGGGCCATCAAGCCCCATGTCCGAAGGTCTGGCAGCAGACGTCATAGAATTATTGACGAAGATATAAAACGATTACTTGCTGTTCTGGAATGTGCTTAATATATTTATATGGCTGCCCTACCGATAACAAACCAACAGTATGACTACAAAATATATCATAATCATATGACTCGATGCTGTACCTAAAACCCTTGGTGCAACTCCCTTACATTCAACCACATTCCGGAGTATAAATATAAAACTAGTAGTATTTTTTGTACTTGAAACTAGTACAAAAAATGTACTCTTGTACAATGCATAGTTACATACCTTGCTCGGTGCCACAGGTTTCGGGTTCCAGTTCCGGCAGTGCCATGGATGTTTGTAATGGTTCGAAATTCACTTTAGGCCATAGGTCTCGGTCTCATAGGACTATAAGAGCGTCACGGAGCCAAATCAAAATTCTACCTATGGGGCTCCATCACAACAGAAGCCGCTTCCTTTCCCTCCATCCATGAGTAGATTACTCATGGGAAGTTCGACCCGTACTCAGGATTAGACACAACAAAAGATGAGACGGACGATGCGATTAATTTTTAGAGGTGTAAGCCAGATATGAAAGTGTAAATTTTATTAGCCTCTAATTTTATTTTCAGCAGGTTGTAATTTAAAGTTAATATTATTTTTATTTTGTTTAAAACACCTACCAATATGGTTGGAATACGGTTTAAAGAGTATATGAAGCATTTTTTCGTAAACATTTTCTGCCATAATGACTGTTCTAATTACAACTCAAACTGCTGAATACGTTAAGAATTTAAACGTTGTTTGCATTGATAAATCAGTTTATTTCAAACGAATAGAAGCAGTTTTATAAGCGCAATAAAAATAAAATTATTGTCACCTGAATTTTACCGATATTAATCTTGTGGTTCACACACTCAAAACATAACATACAGGCTTTTCTCATGTATCGTAATTAATAGATTGAATAAAAAAATTCATTTTAAAGAAAATTCTTTAAAAAATTTGTAATTAATTTAAAACATTATATTTTCGTGAATAATCCCTTCCGTGAGAATTTTTAGATATTTTGTCACTTTAAATTTAATTAATTTCAATAAATTAATATTATACAATATACAGGGAATTATTCAATAGCCCAATATTAAACTATATTCGATGAAAAGATAACATTATTATGATTAATTATATATTATTTAAGAATAGTTTTAATTAAGATTTTTTTTTATTTATTTGACATGTAAAAGAAATTATAGTATAATTTCGTTCACATAATTTTTTACAAAAAAAATATTTCATGGCGCCATCTAGTGTGAATAGATGATAATACAACTGTTATTTGAAATTTATATTTGATTATACGTTTTTAATTCACAAGAGCTGTTATCCTCTGTGATTCTAGAGCTGCTCTGTTAGCTATTATTTCTAACAATAATCCTAAAACCCAAGACATATTGGATTGCCGTTATCATCTTGAAAACCTTGCCTCACTTGAAAAAACTATATTCTTCCAGTGGCTTCTTGCCCAATGTGGGGTTCCAGTTAATGAGAAAGCCGACTTCCTGGCTAAAAGGGGGGGCTTTAATCACAAAAAATATCTCGTCGTATATCCTTCCACTCTTTCAAAAATCTCATCAAAAGATCAATAAAAGTCCGCGCTCAAGAAGACCTCTATAACCGTGTTTCCCAGAAGTCCCGGAAGAATGCCATCCCAAATCTATGTAATGTTCCAAGGCTTAGAACAGTCGCTCATTTCCGACTAGCCACTGGACATGACTGCCTGCGAAACCATCTTTACAGACTCAAAATTGTTCCTTCCCCGATATGCAGCTCTGGAGAGGCCATGGACACCACACATCTACTGCACTGTCCCGCTCTGAGCAAGACTTTTCTCGCCGAGCGATATTGGGAGGCTAGAGATATGTTAGATTAATGAACTCTGTTGCAGCATGTTTTGTTGTTTTCTCTGTTCTTTTTTATTTTTCGTTGTTCTGTAACTGTTCATAATCTGCCATTGGAAATAATAAAAAAAATAATTAAAAAAAAACGTTTTTCTTAAGTAGTTACAGAGTAAATTAATGTGTTTCTCAGATTAATTAAATCTAAAAAAAAATTGTAACAGATGGACAGATATAAAAGTTACCTATAAGATTTAGAATTTAATGTAAGAACGAAACGTATAACAGCAATCATAAAAAATAAAAAATAATAATAAAAAAAAAAATAAAACTATTAAATTCCAAACAATTCTTTTTCTTGAAAAATCACTTTTCCAGTTTGAAACAAACTTGTCTTTGCTTTCATCAGACGATCTTCTAGAAAAAATTTACGTTCAATTTTTCTCTGAATTATTAATATTTTTACTAAATTATTGATAAAAATAAAAATTAATTTCTAATTACTTAATTAAAATTAATTTTTTTACTAAATTATTTATAATAATTATTCAATTATTTTGTAAAGAAGTATCACGTATAAAAATGCTTGGGAAAGAAATTTAAAAAAAATAATAATTTAAGTCAAATGTCGAAAACTGAAAGCGGTCACAGACACGAAAATAAAAGTTTATTAGGTCCTTATATTTTATAAGTAATAATTTAATTTAGACTTAATGCTTTCTATCGATAAAAAAAATAACTTAAAATTAAAATGGAAGTATATGAAATGGAAAAAATATAATAATAATAATAATAATAATAAATCATAAATGAATAAATAAAGTAAAAACATTGTTTTCTAGAATACAATCTGTCCGTAAAAAAAAATGTATACAATAACAATCCCTATAAAATTAAAGTAATGCATCTCTATTGTCAATTACGGTAAAAATAAGAGTGCTACGAACGTTTTTAACGAGCCAAATAATTTCGGGAAATATTTATTGAGTTAAAATTAAAAGTGAAAGTTATTTTTATTAAAAGTGACAGGCGAGATGGAAAGGTGATAACTGAAGAGTAGGAGGAATTGACATTGAAAAAGGAAGCAGGTAAAGACTAATAGGTGACTACTTTTGCACAACATCAACTTCTTTAGAATTATAATCTTCAAAAAAAAAATAATAAATAAATAAATTGTGAGAATTAAATGTAAGAAAGGTGTTAAGATAATTATTTAAGAAATTATTTTTCATTCAATTGTTTATGTGAAATTACTTTCGCTATCAGGAAGAGAAATTTTTATTTTAGAAATGTCATCTTATGTACAATTTCTTTAAAAATTATTTTAAATCTGCATGCAATTCCACTCAATAATAATACCATCAATATTTTCTGTTTAAGATGTATATATATTTTATAGGAGAACCCGACTCTGGGTTTTGCAACTTTAAATAGACAGCTCAGTTAAAAGCGACTACTTAAGTAATGGCTTAATATTAAGATGTTGTCAGTGTAACTAAACTAGTCTACGATAATTTTGCTGGTATGAGGTGTGAGCTTTAACGATGTAAGTTAATAGTTCGAAGAAGTGGTTCTAATATTTTTTTTCTTCGCTGCTTCATAAGGAAAAACCGTCACCCTCTTTTTAGATAGTTTTTATATCAATATTTTTCTGTGGTACTTTATAGTACTACTGGTGGGTAAGGCAAGCGCTGCCCTGTCCTGAAAATAAAAGAAATCCTGGAATCTGATATCAGTGCCACCTACGTTGGTCCAATCGGGAATCTAAACCATCCAGTGACCTATTCAAACAAACAAACAAAATTCATCAAAATCGGTTAGGCCGTTTAGCAACGGTTCAGTGACAAATATGCATACAGAAGAATTTTATATATTTATAACGATAAATAAATTGCAACTCCACCTACCGGGTCCAATTATGAATCTAAACCATCCGAGGATCCACTCAAACACCCACAAAACATTTCATAAAAGTCCGTTTAGGACGTATTCAGTTACAAACACCAGTTTAAGAGAATTATATGAATTACAGTGCCACCTACTGGGTCCAATTGTGAGTCTAAACCATCCACGTACTCACTCGGTGCAGCTGTTTAGGAGTAGTCCAGTGACAAACACAAGTACAGAAGAATTATATCAATTGCAGTGCCATGTAATGGGTCCATCTAAATCGACCAGAGACCCACTGAGACACACACAACAACTTTTATCAAAATTGGTCAAGCCTTTTAGGAGGAGTTCAATGGCAAACTCACTTACAGAAGAATTATATCAATTGCAGGATCACTTAATGGGTCCAGTTGTGAATTTAAATCCTTCAAGAACCCACTCAAACACACAAAAAATATTTCGTCAAACTCGATCAAGCTGTTTAGGAGTAGTCCAGTGACAAACACAAGTACAGAAGAATTATATCAATAGCAGTGCCACGTAATGGGTCCATCTAAATCGACCAGAGACCCACTGAGACACACACAACAACTTTAATCAAAATTGGTCAAGCCTTTTAGGAGGAGTTCGATGGCAAACGCACTTACAAAAGAATTATATCAATTGCAGTATCACTTAATGGGTCCAGTTGTGAATTTAAACCCTTCAAGAACCCACTGAAACACACAAAATATTTCATCGAACTCGATCAAGCCGTTTAGGAGGAGTTCAGTGAAAAAAACAAGTACAGAAGAATTATATATGCTGGGATTATCAAAATAATAGAAACACCTGTGAATAAAAATGCCTTTTTTGAATACGCTTCATAAGCATTAAAATATAGTAATAGATACGGAGAATTAATAGCTACGATGAAGTTCTGAAGTCTTGGATTTATTTCGAACGCGTCAAATGTCGGACCTTTCATATTTTCAGAGGCCAACTTTTAGGCGCTTCTAGATGTACGGTGTCTAAAGTCATGGCAGCATATACACAGCGTGGCAAGACATGCTCGGCAAAGCAAAAGAGTGGACGGAAAGAGAAACTCCGTGAAAGAGACCGACGGGTATTGAAGCGGATTATGATGTCCCAAAAGCGAATAACTGCATCAAAAGTGAACGCAGAGCTCAATCAACATCTGGATTCTCCAGTGTCAATCATTACAGTTAGAAGACACCTTCATAAAAAGGACATTTACGCCAGAGCAGCAATTCCCAAGTCACTTATAACAGATGGTAATGTCAAACGTCGTCTGCAGTTTTGCCACACTCACAAAACCTGGTCTATTGATAAGTGGAAGAAAGTAATATGGTATGACAAATCGTCTTTCACACTTTTCCCTACAACAGGACGGGCGTACGTTTGGAGGACACCTGCACAAGCGTATGATCGTGATTATCTCCTTCCAACTGTCAAGCATGGAGGTGGATCTGTCATGATATAGGCAGACGTGTCGCGGTTTTCTGCTGGACCAATCGTAACCCTGAAAGGAAAGATCACTGGGGAGAAGTATAGAAAACTTTTAGCTGATCCTATGGACATTATCCGTCCATCCTATGATGCAAACTTTGTTTCCTGCAGGAGATGGAATTTTCCAGGATGATAACGCCCCATCCATACAACGAGTTTGATGAACACAAGGAGGACGTTAAACATATACCTTGGCCCGCACAGTCACCAGACCTCAATATCATTGGACCGTTATGGTTTATTTTAGAGTGTTCAATACGGAATCGATATCCTCCACCGGCATCTCTCCCAGAACTTTCACAATATCTCCATGAAGAATGGCGTAATATTCCTCTAAGCGCTATTCAGCACTGTAAGTATTGTATTCCATCAAGAAAGTGTATAGGGGGTGTCAAAAAGTATATAGTCGTTGCAAATTGGAGCTCGCTCCTCGTTGTTAGTCATTTTTTGGTAATTGTATTACATACGTTATTTCCTGTTCCGATTCGTGGCTCAGTGGCAACATGCACCACTGGTGAATATTAGGTTTAATGTTCAATCCACTGGCGGCTTTGTTGATGGTGTTTGTGATGTTCAGAATCTTGCCGCGATAGTCAGACTACCTGGTGGGAGTTTTCCGCGTTTTCTCCTATACGATACGCCACCTGCATTCCATTGTAATATATTCAACTCTTCATATGTCCTCTCATAACTTCCCTTCCTTTGTCCTGTTTCGTTTATGAAATCGGCTGTGAGATCGCATGTCAAAAGCAGAGAGCCATAGGAAATATTGCCCAGGGTACACCTCGAGGAATAGGCCTAAGCTGTACCCCTAATGATAGGAATTATTATAATCATTATTGTTATTGTATAATTATAACCATAATAATATGATTAGTATCATTCCTAAACGAATGTAACACATTTGGAGGACATTATCAGGAAATCTTTCTTCGGCTTATCGATGCTAACAGCTTTATTCTCAAGGATAATACTTAAAAACACAGCAGGTAAAGCTTGTTACCACCGAAGCGTGAGGCGGCGACTCGTCACGCGGCAGGGAAGAAAATTTTTTCGACCCTTTCGCACCAAAGCTTCAGAAATCGCTTTACGCCTAGTGAAGTTCCAGTTACTTCTACCAGATGGCAAATCTACTGTTGGCTCAATCCAAGTCACATAACGCGGCAAGAATTTGAGAGTTGAAAGTTGGCCAACTTCAATCTAGTCATAGTCTAGTCTAGATTTCTTCTAGTCATATTTCACGAACTGACTCCCTGCACTTTCAGCGAATATGTTGAATTGCGTCTCCGTCCTTCCTTTTATTTAACTGTTGAGCTGCGAGCACTGACATCAAGCGTTTTGCATACGCTCATGTCGCCTCCGACGTTTCGTTCCTGACATGCATACGCATGACGTTTCTCTGACTTACGTGTTCATTGTACTGATATCCAGACATCCTTTTATGCAATTTCATGGCTATCTGATAAATTTTTACATTGTTTTTAAGTTTTGCACCACCAGTGTATTAACAAAAAATACCTATCAGTAATATTGTTGATAAATTCATGAGTTTCTATACAAGAATAAATTTTAGTATTTGGAAGTAGAGCTTTATGTAAATAGTATTTACCTTATTTAGGCTTAATTTTTTTAATAAACTTTTTTCTTCATATAGAACGATGACTACCTTAAAATATGTCAGTCTAAGACAGGAAGGTTCTCTGAATTAACGGGCATTTAAAAGAGCGATAGTACAGAGTTGTGATTGGGCCTATGAAGATTTTCAGACGGCAGAGATGGTGCACGATTCTACGATGCGCATGTTGCAAGGGACGATTCCGCAAGGAAGATGATAAAAACACCTGCTTACGGAAGTCCGTAGACACTCTTGTTACTGTTGTTAGAATTGTTCGCCGTACACGTGACATGTACAAACCGCGTTATGAAAAGTTGCATAAAAAATCTTTGGAAACAACCTGTTCAGTTATTGCCAAAGTGGTAAATAGACTTGTCGAAAAACATTTTCAATCAATGAGTTTAAGAGAAGCTTTGGAATTTTGGCAATATTTAGATGATCCTTCTCGAGTGAATAGTGTTTGTGTTGACCGTCCTTATTATTTACGAATTCAGGATTTTTATACTATTTGTCTTTCCAAGTATTGATACCATTGTATTTTCAATCTTAAATAAAGGATTTATATTTAGTTACTTGCTTCGTGATTAAAAAAAGGTTCTGAGATTAGCATGGCAAATTTAGAACAAATGACTCTAATAGTTAATGTGGAGTAAATTATAAAATTGTGTTATGCAAACTGAATTAGTTTTATATCATTCTGGCAATTCTTATTTAATTTTTTGAAGTAAGTTCCACAAGATTCCACCTTTTTCTCTAAATATTTTCCATTACGTATAATGAAAATGGAAAAAAACTAGGATATGATGCTTTTCAAGTCACTACAGCATCTTTTATACCCCTTACTATAGCTCCTACATCACTATGTTTAACAAATGAACTGGAATTTGTTATATTGGACTTCTTTTGATTTATATATATACACCTATATCTTACTTTGCATGAGATGGATTAATAAAATCCTTTAATTAAAAAAATTAACTTCTTATGAATAAGCATTAGGTAATTTCGAAAATTAAGAGATCAAATAAATAAATCAGTGATGTGGTACAGCTTATAAGATAGAAAAAATGCCATTTTGTGTCTGTTTCTACCATTGAGATAGCGAACAAAACGGAAATATTGGACATTGACTTACTGTAAATTTTACCAAATTTACAACACATTTTTGTTTTTTGGGATAGCTCATTCCAAGAATATGTGATCAAATAGTCACTTACGTATTGCAAATTTTTTTTAATTCTTACCTGAACACTGTTTCATTAAATTAATATTTGAAAGATAGAGCAGTGATTGACATGGAAATATTCAAAAAAGTCATCTGCTATTTTTATCTTTGTGATATTGAAATAATTTAAGCGTTTAATAGAACATTGAACTCTTCCAATGATGATTAAACTTTACAGTATTTTAAATTAAGATGTTAAAAAATGAAGTATTATAAATGTTTGATAATTTATTTATATGCGAAGTAGAAGAAGGTTTTTATATTTCATAATAAGATATAATAAATTTCGGAGATTTTTTAAAATTTTTAAATTATACTAAGCCATATAATGGGGAAATTTTTTTTTAGAAGCTTGTTTTTCCCAAGATTCTATTTTTCATTATTGTCAAAGTAAATGCCTGAGATTCCTTTTTCTCAGATGAAGTAAATTTTGTATAAAATAGTAGAGTTAATTGATAAGACAGTTTGTAATAATTAAAAATGCAATAAACTCCGTATTTATAATAATCACCTTTTAAACAATTAAAATTGATTTTTCATAAAAAAATATACAATGCTTTCAAATAACACAAACTTATGAATGAACTTATTATGAATACTATAAATACAAATGCAATATACACATACTAATGAGTGCTGTTTACTATCCAAATTGCAGCACCATGAGGGAGGCATTCAAAAGGTTATAAATATGTATCTTGCGTACACCTTGACAGTATACAAATAATTACAATTTTATGTCTTAAACACATCTTTTCGAACAGAATGTCGGATTCGTGGAAATGTCTAATTAAATAAATTAATAGTTTAAAAAAACTAAAAAATACGCTTTTAGAGTTAATCTATCTAAAAAGTAAAAAATAATTGTTAACATAAGAATAAAATGACTGACGAGAAAATGAATGTCACTGTTCTAAAAGCGTGGGTTGCTTGTATGACATTTTAAAATTAACTCTGCATTTCTGAGTGAAACTAGGGAAAAATTATAACCATTGATATTGAGCACCCCACCTTTTTAGAACAGTGACATTCATTTTCTCGTCAGTCATTTTATTCTTATGTTAACAATTATTTTTTACTTTTTAGATAGATTAACTCTAAAAGCGTATTTTTTAGTTTTTTTAAACTATTAATTTATTTTTTACTTTTTAGTCTGATACACATTGATAAGCATGAAAATTATATATGTATAAGGCATGAATTATATAGGCATGAAAATTATATATTTACAAGAATAAAATAAGAAAAAAGTAAAATTAAGGAATAAAAATTTAAAAGTTTATGAGAAATACAAAAGATAAATACAATGCAAATAAAAATTAATGAAAAAATACTAAAAAAGCTAAGTACAATACAATTAATATAAGCAAAAAAAAAAAAGAATAATATAAAAAGTTGGAATATACTACAAAGTAGAGTAATTGCTGCTAGAAAGGATGACTAAAGTCTAGGTCTGGTGCAAATTATGCAGAGACGGTACCTTGGCCGATTATCCGCTAAGTTTATATACTTTTTGCCCACCGAAATTTTCGGCAAATAGGAAGAGCGCAATTCGACATGATCGCACTCCTATGCCTTTGAGATCCGCCTCTTTTTAGCCACGGAAATTTTCGGCCAATAGGAATAGCGCAATTCGATCGCGGATATTACTTAATTTCTACCCGGGGTGAAAGAAAGCTGGGCAACGGGCGTACCGGTTATGATGTTCCTTGGTGGTTTTAAGAATCACAAAACCTCCACATCTTAAATTAATTGAAACATTAGCATAAATTGTAGTTTCTTAAATTAATGAATAGAAGTAATTAAAAATAAATAAATGAATTTAAAATTTAGGAAAAACATCTGCTTGAGAACAATTAAAGCATGAGATCAAAAGCTAAAGCTATCGGTACAATTAAGAGTTCGTTGACGATGCCCAAAAATAAAAAGGTTAAAATTAAAAAAAAATGAGAATTTTAAGATAAAAGTAAAATAAAACAAAAGGAATTAAGATTAAACAAAATAATTATACAAAATAAGTAGGGTTTGATCAGTTGACTGACTCGCCAGTAGATGGCGCCATCAGTCCCAACATCG
>BPLQ01004435.1:0-64830 GCA_021605075.1 Caerostris darwini
TTGTTCATTGTTACATCCGTGACTTATTATCTTTATATTTTAATAAATGTTTTTTTAACATTTCTCTGTGAGGTGAAACACGTCATATTCTTCGAAACAAAGTTATACAATATTCCAAATATAATGTTACTGAAAAATTTAATTTTCACATTGTCATATTCCAGTTAAGCCAGCTGTAAATTTAATTTCGATGTGTGAACATAAAAAAATTCTCTATAACCAGTTAACATTATGCTAGTTAGCATAATAACATTTTAACATTGTGCCAGTCATTATATATGCGTTTTTGAAGTAAAATAGAAAAATATATATGCGTCTGGAAAACGAAACTAATATTTGTTTCAGAATCTTATATGAAGGTGAGGATTCAATAAAAATAAAAATATTTCTTCCCTGCTTTATTGTGCCAAATTCAATAAAACAGGTTTCAGCGAGAAGGAATTGCATTTTCTATATGTGTGCGAATTGCATACATGAAGTACCAATAAATAGCAGTAAGTGTGCAGGAATCCGCTGAAAGTCTGGCATTATTGCATATTTCTATATTCATGTCCATAGAGAATCATATTTCACGTACTGAGAAAGTAATGTTCTGTTGAACGGGGTAATGCGATATTTCACTTTGTGTAATCTTGAATTCTTGTCATTCGTTCAAAGACTATTCGTCATCAGAATGTTTGGATAATTCTATTTTTGGAATTGTAGGATTGTTCTTTTCCCTTTTAATATGAAAACATAAACATAATGTACGTGAGTTTGAGAGTTACAACAGTAAATCTAAGATTTGATTAAAGAGATTTTCAAAATATTAAACGCAGAAATAATTTTTTAGAGATAATAATGAAAGTATGAAAAAATTTGTAAGGAAATGAAACTAAAATATTATTGTATTTTAACCTTTAGATTAAATAAATCAGATTTTGCAGCAATGCATTTCGTTTTAAATATTAACAAATGAGAAGAAATACACAGAAAAAAAACATAGATATTGATACACTAATATTTAATAATTTGAAACAAAATTTTTATGTAAGTTTGTTATATATGGCAACCATCTGGATTTCTTACAATCTTCTAGATTTTTTTTAATGGATAAAAAGAAAAATGAATAATATATAAATATTTTTCAATTGTTACAGTCATCAAAATAGCTAATCCGTTTTACAGCTTAAAGTTTAGGTAAGAATTGAAACAGATAGTATTGGTAAAACTGAAAAAGGGGTTTAAGGCTAAAATTAATCAGAGACTAAATTTGTTATTAGCCCTTTTGGAAACCAATCCTTAATAATTCAGTAAAAAAACGAAGAAAAATTAACAATAACTGCAATTATTTCTAGAAAGCAATATTACGATACAAACCAGGTAAGCAAGTGTATTTTTATCTGGACGATTACATGATTTCTGATGATTTCATGATTTACCATTTAGGTATGTTTTTATCTGGATGCTTTCATGATTTCTGCTGATGACTTCATTATTTCATGATGATTTACCAGGAAAGTAAGTGTGTTTTTATTTAAATGATTTTATGATTTATGACGATGACTTCATTACTTCATGATGATTTACCAGGTAAGTAAGTGTGTTTTATCTGGATGATTTCATGATTTCTGATGATGACTTCATTAATTCATGATGATTTACCAGGTAAGTAAGTGTATTTTTATCCGGATGATTCCACGTATTTTATTAAACAAATAAGTAAGATGTTATATTTTTTTTTTAATAGAAAATAACTATCAATATTACTCTTCAGTATATATAATTACCAAAATTACATTACTTCAAGACAAATATTAATATAATTTAAGTAAAGATAAATTCAAAAATTATATTTGTCAATGTTTATGTATTGATTTCTAATGTAATGAAAATTTTTATGACATGTATGAATTTAATTTAAATATTTGCAAAAGAAGCGTACTAAAATATTAAACTTTCTCTCTGAAGTAGAAAAAAACAGAATTATTATTTTAATTACTGCTTTTTATTTCATCTTGCAAACATTTTTATTCATAATACTTAAAGTGTGATTATTCATATGATTCTTAACATTAGTATTTACACTGAAGTGACAAAAGTCATGGGATACCTCTTAATATCGTGTCGGCCCTCCTTTCGCCCGGCGAAGTGCAACAACTCGACGTGGCATGGACTCAACAAGTCGTTGGAAGTCTTCTGCAGGAATATTGAGCCAAGCTGTCTCGATAGACGTCCATAATTGTGAAAGCGTTGGTGGTGCAGGATTTTGGGCACTAACAGACCTCTCGATGATGTCCCATAAATGCTCGATGGGATTCATGTCGGGCGATCTAGGTGGCCAGATCATTCGTTGGAATTGTCCAGAATGTTCTTCAAACCAATCGCGAACAGTTGTGGCCCGGTGACATGGCGCATTGTCATCCATAAAAATTCCATCGTTATTTGGGTACATGAAGTCCATGAATGGCTGCAAGTGATCTCCAAGTAGCTGAACATAAGTATTTCCAGTCAATGTTCGGTCCAGTCGCACCAGAGGACCAAGTCCATGCCATGAAAAAACAGCCCACACCATTACGGAGCCACCACCAGCTTGAACAGTGCCTTGCTGACAGTTTGGGTCCATGGCTTCGTGGGGTCTGCGCCACACTCGAACCCTACCATCAGCTCTTACCAACTGAAATCGTGACTCATCGGACCAGGCCACGGTTTTCCATTCATCTAGGGACCAACCGATATGCTCACGTGTCCACGAGAGTCACTGCAAGCGATGTCGTTCTGTCAGTAAAGGCACTCGAGTCGGTCTTCTGCTGGAATAGCCCAAGAAAGCCAAATTTCTCCGCACAGTTCTAACAGACAAGTCCCTTGTACGTCCCACATTGATTTCTGCGGTTATTTGACTCAGTGTTGCTTGTCTTAGAATTTACGACTCTTTGCAGACGTCACCGGTCTCGGTCGTTAAGTGCAGGCGGTCGATCACTGCGCTGTCCTTGGTGGGATGTTATGCCTGAAATTTCATACTCTCGGCACACTCTTGACACAGTGGATCTGGGAATGTTGAATTCCCTAACGATTTCCGAAATGGCATGACCCATGCGTCTAGCTCCAACTAACATTCCGCGTTCAAAGTCTGTTAATTTCCGTCGTGCGGTCATCATCACGTCAAAACGTCTTTACATGAATAACTTGAACAGAAATGAAAGCTCTGCGAAAGCACTGCGCATTTATACCTGTTCTACGCGATGCTACTGCCATGTGAAAATTTGCATATTGCTATCCCATGACTTTTGTCACTTCAGTGTATAATATATGATAATTGCATTCCTTCTCTAAAATTTAAGAAATTATTTTTTATTTTATCATATATTTTGGTTTGGCATTTTTTTGTAGCACAAAAAAAAAAATGTTTTCCTAATGACTATGCCACATTCTTTAAGAATTTTATCTTATTTTGTAAACAACACAAGCATTATTTCCAAAGGAACAAATTGCTTTTTTTCGGGCTTTGAAGCTAATTTGTTCTTGTGAATAACGATATGCTCATTACACACATACCATTATCATTATTGCCAGGCATTGTGTCATTTCATTTATATCAAGGATTTACGGTTACAGTTTTGTACACGTCATAACGGCAAAAGTTTTATTACGTCCATACCATTTCATTGTTGCTATTGTTTGTTTTAAACTGCATTTTACTTACAAATTTTTCAATTCACTTTATTTTATTTATTCGCAAACTGATTAAATGCACATACTTGATTACTGTATTATCTCGTTTTATACCGATATATTTTATGCGTTTTATGTACTGTTTATATTTCATCCAACAATTTCTTAAATAAGCATAATCTCGTAGGATTGTCCATGAAGCTAACCTATAACGAGTCTGCAAAAATTTTTGGTATTAGGAAATCAAGATGATTTCAAGAATGTATTAAATTTTAAATGTATATATGTATATATTTTTTTAATTTCTTGTTAATGACATCAATTTTGAATAAGCGATTAAATTATAATGGAAAATACAATCTGGTCAGCTGGAAGTTACCTAAATAAAGAAATGAGTGGATAGAATAATTTTATAGCAGAATATCTCATATTGACTCGTTTTTTTTTTTAGCGAGAGTTTTCAAAATATTTTTATACTTATGAAAATTTGATACATGAACAGTTTTAACCTTATATGCTTTGATGTAAAACGCAACATAGAAACTCTTATTATAAGAGTATAACTAATAGATGTCGTTGCGTTATATTAAATGGATCACATAAGACATAAGACATAATTTCCTAATTCAGATGTCTCGCACGCCACAACAGACTCATCACTCAATTAGTCTTCCCCACAAAAGTGTCTTCTTCCCAGATCCCCATCCACGAAACACGCGTTCAATTGACGAGTTAATATGATTTATAACACCGGGAGGGGGGGCAGGTGGAGAGAAAACTGGAATCACACTCTGGGGCCTAGAAAACGCGAGACTGTAAATAAGTACATATGACATCTCGGGGCCCGCATTCTCAAAGTTCTCCCCAACCTCATTTCTTGAGAAGGCATATTTCATTTAATAAAAACGCGCTATCGGATTTTCGGAAAATCATCTTAGGTATAGAATGGTTAAAATTTAAACCATATAGTATCAAAATATATTATTCACGAGGGTGCGGCCATTTTTTTTTTTTTTTTAAAGGAAGATAACTGGTTTGCTGCATTTGATGTTTGGTTTAATATTGGATGACCGGCTTGGATTTGACAAGCAACAGTTCTGTAGGGCATATGCTGCGGAAGATAGCGCTTTTTCTGCCGTGATATACAACTGCCTTGTGGTCTGCTTTAGGTGAAATATCGTTATTCGTCGGCAGTAATATTTAAAGTTAATTTAAATTATTTGTTTTCTAAAATGTGGAGTACGTATCTTTACTAAAATATAAATCTTTATTAAAATAAATATAAAAAATAAATCTTTATAAAATTGTATAGTGTTTCAAACAGTTTTCAATAGTCTTAGGGAAAGCGTATGTAACATATGCCTCACTAAATCATTGTTTATCCTTAAGTTTGAATTATGTTATTATTGAACCACTTTCATAAATCATTGGTAATATAAGTAATTGTTATTCTGTTCCTTTTAGAAAGAGAAAGTTTTCCAGAAAATCTTTTCTCAGATAATTGTTTTAATGTTTTATGTTGGGCAAGAGGGACAATCCTCAAAATTCTAACCAAGAAATCTGAATATTCATACATTATGATGGATACATCGAGTCTACTTTTTTCAAAGCAATGACATTAACACACTAACTGGTAAAATTGAACCCATCAATTTTTGTGTGTTAAATAATATGAACTTCTACTAGCTTTTATATAATACACGTAATTAGTGAGTAGAATACAACAAACAAAAAGTGAAATATAATACATATTATTTTATGTTCTTTTTTCCTAAAAGGAACATTTTAGATGGGAAGGTGTTATCACATTATTTATCTTAATTCAAAGCTCAGTTTGCTCAGTTTCTCAAATGTTAAGTGCAGTCTCTCAATAAGTAGTTTTAAAATAAATATTTAAATAAATTTAAATTATTTAGATAGATGTTGTTGTTTTTGTTGTTATCTATGGTTTTACTGGAACTCAATCCATACAAATTTGGCCACTTACTGTAGAAACAAAAAGAACATATTAACAAATCAAAATTACAAAGGGAAAAAAACAAGACAAGTTTAACAAAAACGACTGAAAGGCTTAAAAACAAGTTCAATGTTCTAAGCATAAAACTTTAAAAAAACTAAAAGCTCCAGAATAAAAGTTCGAGTTATCAGGACATGTTTTCTCTGGCTCTCCAGTAAAGAGTACATAAATCACCATTCTGCAGTAAGTTAGAGCGCAGCCCAGAGCAAACAAGTAGATGGGTCTTATTCATTTTCTCTGTTCCATATAAAACACATATATCAGAGTTCACAATCCCAATTTTGGTCAGATGTTCGGTCAGGCAGTCGTGTCCAGTTCTTAATCTAAAATTCCAAGACAGGCTACAGATTAGAATCCTGGAGGGAGCATGGATATTTGTTAGTGGTTCGGAATCCACATTAACTGTAGGTCTCGGTCTAATTAGCCTACACTGTGTAACTTAATACTTAATGCATACTTAATGTATTTGATATCTTTATACAATTTTAATATATCACTAGAAAATAAATTAAAATCTGTCATATGTCTATTGTAAAAATTTTAATAATAGTAATTAATAGATGTATTTTTATTTAATAATAATAATTATCAACAGTAAAACTATCCACCAACAAATTATTTATATAACAGTTACAAATATTTATTGTCATATATTGCATACTTAATGTATTTGATATCTTTATACATTTTGTAAATGATACAAAATTTAACCAGTATCATATAGGTAGAACTTTGTGGCAAAGAGATATAATCGAATTCAATTAATCTCAATTATTGCATGAAGTGTATGCGAATAAATCTTCATCAATATCAAAGTAAAATTAAATGCCCCCTAATTATAGATTTCTCAAAACGTCCGACTTAGAATGTTCCAATATTAAGATGTTTCTATTTATTTCTATTTTTAAAATTATTTGGATAAACATGTTACAATATGTTTTTGATTCCTGTTTCTCATTATTCAAAATCAGACAGAGAGAAATTTATAATTGCCTACTTCGGTAAATATTGAAAGAATCCAGATTAAAATTTGAATAAAATAAATAAATAGTGCCAAACATGCAATGAAACTGTTAATAAAGAAATTTTCATTTAATACATAACATAAACAATACTTTCTACGAAATCCAAATTGACTTTTTTTGTGATATGTGAATCTGCTGTACTCGAGAAACTATATTTATTTTATAACTAAATAAG
Source organism: Caerostris darwini (assembly GCA_021605075.1). NCBI lineage: Eukaryota > Metazoa > Arthropoda > Arachnida > Araneae > Araneidae > Caerostris > Caerostris darwini. The sequence goes on from BPLQ01004435.1 coordinate 6,869, forward strand.
CATACTAGACGAGCCTTCATATAAATATTTGTTGAATCCTTAGAAAGTGCAATTCAAAAACATTTTACTCGAAAATGAAAGAAAAGGTAAACACTCTACTACACAAAGCAACATGGCTCCACAAATGGCAAATATTCCTGTCCGGCACCGACTTTCCACCCAATTCGCTCCCGTTTGAATGCAAATGTTACTTGATTTCCGAGATTTAGGCTTCTAGTTAATTGGAATCATTTACATACAGAGCAAATGAGTTTCGGTTTCTGCAGTAGTTAGCGTGTGTGCATATTGCCAAGGGTGCTGCGTTTGTTTTTCTCCAGCCTTGCTAAGAAGAATTAGTTTGCACAGTCAGTAGTGCCGGATGTCATATAAAATAGGCAAACAATTGGCTTAGGCTTCTGGGATGTTAAATAAGGAGATCTAGGCGGTTCTGTTCACCGACGAGAGAAAATAAACGAAATTACAAATAGATCTTGCGAAAGAAATTTCTTTGATTGAAAGTATAATTTTTAGAAATATTTGTGTTTTGTTTGTTTGTTGAATTAAGGATTCCCCTAGAAAGACGGTTGATGACTTTATGATTTTTTTTAATTGTTTGGTAATATAATGTCTGTTTAAAAGTTGTTCTGTAACAGATAAATAAGAATATACACTTTGCAAACTTAACTGAAAAAAATATAGTAATACAAGAAATATAGTTTTGGGTACTTTATAGATATAATAAATATAAATAAAAAAATTGTTATTATATAACTATTTAACAAATAATGTAACACAACTTAAAAAAATTCTATTTCCGGAATTCTAGAAGAATATCTAACAATTTTCATTATCTTACAAAGTAATTTAGAAAGTGAATTTAATTATTACTTATCAGTGATGTTATATCCTGAGATTTTTTTTTATTAAAATGATAAAATTACATCTATTCCAACAATTCGTAGATATAATTCTGAAAGTCAAGTAAATGAAAAATTTGTAACAATAAATTAAAAATATTAAAATATCATTCGATGAAAGGCGCCTTATCATGCTTTTCGTTAAAATGTTTCCCATATAAGTGCTTGTTTAGGATTTTTTTTTAAAGCTTAATATTACTTATATTTTTGCGAAAGAATGCCCATTTTATTTACTGTATGATAAATAAATATGTGTTTATGTTCTTTTCAATTTTTGATTAAATCCATTCAATTTTATACATCTTTACCAACTCTTCCCTGACCATTTTCTCTTGACCTGTGACAAAAAGGCTCAGTAAGTCTGCAATTCCAACACGCTTTGAGGACAATAAGATCACAGTAAAATTCACAGTACAATCGAATATCGATTGCCTCCGTTTGTATAGACGAAACTTAATTCATATGAACACAAAACATGACAACACCAATAACTTAACTCATGTGAATACAAAATATGAAAACACCAAATTTACATAAATCATCATTAAATTAGGAAATGAATTATAAATATATATACAATTTGTCAATTTTTGTGGTATTATGTGTAATCACAGCTATTTGGATGTACAATTTTCATTGTTATTCCCAATTTTTATAACCACATTGTCCAATCCTTGATTTTATTTTTAATGATTACAATTTCTAGCTGCAATATTACGCCCTTGCTTAAGTGTGCTCAGAATTACAGATATTGCCTATTATGTTTATTCGATGCATTAAATAATTTCTAAAATCTTTCGGAATATGCCATTTTCTGTCGATGGGCAACGTTTACATTATTACTAATGCGTTGTTCATGATTTCAGTCACGTTTATAATCATGCCATCTGTAAATTTTTGCAGTTCCTCGGAATTTATCCACTCGATAGTATATTCTTCAGCAAGACTTCCAGCTAAAGGAAGATTTTATGCCATTCCAAAGATGCATTTCTATTAAAGTTTGTTATCGGTTTCAATTCAGCTCCATTTCTGCATTCTGAAAATTTATTCATTTTATATAATTTTTATATAATTTCTGAAAATATATTTATTTTATAATTAAATAACTATAGATGAGCCTTCATATAAATATTTGATGAGACCTTACGAGTAGAAAGTGGAATTTGAAAATATTTTACCCGAAAATGAAAGAAAAGGTAAACACTCTACTACACAAAGCAACATGGCTCCACAAATGGCAAATATTCCTGTCCGGCACCGACTTTTGCACCCGATTCGCTCCCGTTTGAATGCAAATGTAAATTGATTTCCGAGATTTAGGCTTCTAGTTAATTGGAATCATTTACATACAGAGCAAATGAGTTTCGGTTTCTGCAGTAGTTAGCGTGTGAGCATATTGCCACGGGCGCTGCGTTTGTTTTTCTTCCAGCCTCGAGAAGAATTAGTTTTCACAGAATAATTCTGTCTAAGTCGGATGTCTTATAAAATCGGCAAACAATTGGCTTAGGCTTCTGGGATGTTAAATAAGGAGATCTGGGCGGTTCTGTTCACCGACGATAAAAAAGAAAGATAATTACGAATAGATCTTGCGAAAGAAGTTTCTTTGATTGAAAGTATAATTTTTAGAAATATTTGTGTTTTGCTTGTTTGTTGAATTAAGGATTCTCCTAGAAAGACGGGTTTTTTTTAATTGTTTGGTAATATAATGTCTGAAATACATGAATAAGAATACACTTTGCAAAGTTAACTGAAAGCAAATGTATTAATACAAGTAATATATATGGGATAATTATTGATTTATTTTTTTTGCTCATTTTAGTTTTTCATATGTTATATGATTTTTTAAATATATGTGTTTTGTGTACTTTATAGATATGTAATAATTATTTTTTATTTATATTCATTACAACTATTTAACAAATAATATAACACAATTTAAAAAATTCTAGTTTCGAAATTGGAGAAGAAAGTTTGATTATTTTCATTATCTTAGAAAGTTAATGAATTTAATTATTACTTAATAGTGTTATGTCCCGTGTTTTGTTTTATTACAATGATAAATTACATCTGTGGCAGCAATTCGTAAACAATAAACGTTTTAATAAACGTTTCGCACATGAAGAAATTGTAACAATAATTTAAAAAGGATAAAATATCATTCGATGAAAGGCCCTCATATCATACTGTTCTTTACACTGAAGTGACAAAAGTCATGGGATACCTCTTAATATCGTGTCGGCCCTCCTTTCGCCCGGCGAAGTGCAGCAACTCGACGTGGCATGGACTCAACAAGTCGTTGGAAGTCTTCTGCAGGAATATTGAGCCATGCTGTCTCGATAGACGTCCATAATTGTGAAAGCGTTGATGGTGCAGGATTTTGGGCACGAACATACCTCTCGATGATGTCCCATAAATGCTCGATGGGATTCATTTCGGGCGATCAAGATGGCCAGATCATTCGTTGGAATTGTCCAGAATGTTCTTCAAACGAATCGCGAACAGTTGTGGCGCGGTGACATGGCGCATTGTCATCCATAAAAATCCCATCGTTGTTTGGGTGCATGAAGTCCATGAATGGCTGCAAGTGATCTCCAAGAAGCTGAACATAAGCATTTCCCGTCAATGTTCGGTCCAGTCGCACCAGAGGACCAAGTCCATGCCATGAAAAAACAGCCCACACCATTACGGAGCCACCACCAGCTTGAACAGTGCCTTGCTGACAGTTTGGGTCCATGGCTTTGTGGGGTCTGCGCCACACTCGAACCCTACCATCTGCTCTTACCAACTGATATCGTGACTCATCGGACCAGGCCACGGTTTTCCATTCATCTAGGGACCAACCGATATGCTCACGTGCCCACGAGAGTCGCTGCAAGCGATGTCGTTCTGTCAATAAAGGCACTCGAGTCGGTCTTCTGCTGGAATAGCCCAAGAAAGCCAAATTTCTCCGCACAGTTCTAACAGACAAGTCCCTTGTACATCCCACATTGATTTCTGCGGTTATTTGACGCAGTGTTGCTTGTCTGTTAGAATTTACGACTCTTTGCAGACGGTCGTTAAGTGCAGGCGGTCGACCACTGCGCTGTCCATGGTGGGATGTTAAGCCTGAAATTTCATACTCTCGGCACACTCTTGACACAGTGGATCTGGGAATGTTGAATTCCCTAACGATTTCCGAAATGGCATGACCCATGCGTCTAGCTCCAACTAACATTCCGCGTTCAAAGTCTGTTAATTCCCGTCGTGCGGTCATCATCACGTCAAAACCTCTTTACATGAATAACTTGAACAGAAATGAAAGCTCTGCGAGAGCACTGCGCATTTATACCTGTTCTATGCAATGCTACTGCCATCTGAAAAGTTGCATATTGCTATCCCATGACTTTTGTCACTTCAGTGTATATGTTTTTCCTCTATTAGTGTTAATCTTCTATAATAGCTGTTTTTCTTAAAAAATTTAATAGTATATATCTTTACGAAATGATGTATTTTTTATTTACTGGAACTAAATAATTATACATTTATGTTTTTTTTTTCAAATACATAATTTCTTCCGCTTTTATAAATCTTTACAAACTCTTTCTTTGCCATTTTTTTTACTGTGGCACTCACAGTGAGTTTGCAGTAACAACACATCTTGAAGACAATAAGATCACAGTAAAAATCGCAGTACAGTAGAATCTCGATTATCTGAGTTAGCATAGACCAAGCTCAGTTCGTACAAATACAAAATTTGAATACAGCAAATTTACATAAATCGTCGCTAAATTACATTTATAATGAAATAATGAAATGAAATATATTGAAATATAAATTTATACTCAAATTCACATAATAAATTCCCACGCATAGTCTTTGTGTACTTTTTCGCAATTAAATAATTATGTAATTTTTTTGTAAGACAAATTTTTTTTTATATACAATTATCCTTGTGTTTATAAAAATTGGGAATAAAATTGTCCAATCCTTAATTTTATTTTTGAATTATTACACTTTCTTTCTGCAATGTTACGCCATCGCGTAAATGTCCTCGGAATTACAGGTATTGGCTATTCTGTCTGTTCAATGCATTTAATATTTTTTAAATCTTTTGGAATATGCCATTTTCTACCAATGAACAGCATTTCCATTATTACTGCTCGGTTCGTGGTTTTCAGTCAAGTCTATAATCAAAAAATTGCCCTATCCTTATTTTTTATTTTGAATGATTACACTTTCTTGCTGCTATGTTACGCCATTGCATAAGTGTCCTCGGAATTACAGTAATCAATTGTGCTAATAATAATATGTAATTAGGTGAATTAATTATTACACGAATTATAATGCAAATTACTCATCTGCAATGTATTGTGTGTTCCTCTGCGTTCATCAATTAGGTAATATATTCTTCAACAAGATTTCCACCCACAGAAAGTCTTGTTGCCATACCTATCAAAATTCGTCATCGGTTTCAATTCTGTTCCATTTCTGCAATCTAATACACGACATTTTTCCAAGTGTAACCTGATTGCGGCATTCTATAACTCCTTACCTTTCTTCAAGTCCTACAATCAGCTTTAGAGTCTTTTCAATACTGAAAAAGGCGTTGATCAAATCAGTAAATCCTATTTGGTAGCAAAAGATATGCTTTGTTCATCTCTGCTTCTAACATACTTTACAGTGAAAAAGGGCCATAAAGATTTTTTTTTATTTCAATAAGTGGATTTAAAGCGTAAACTCTGTTAAGCGTGGTCGAATAATGGAGAGGAGAAGTGGAGTAAATTTTGTTTTATAGATATTAATGAATGTAATAAAACATTTTTTTACTCCAAATGATAAGCATCTGTTTGGTGTAAAGGTGTTTTAGAATTATATTCCTATACTCATGGTTTGTTTCAATCTTATAATTTATCTCTTATATAATCATTTGTAAACGGAAACTGTTAGACTGAAATTTTTAAAAAGTTGAAAAATTAGTACCAAAGGATAATGTTTGTTTTTAAAATCAGTTTAATTATATTTCATACATTTCAAATATAATATTAAATTCATAAGCATATTTTGTTTACGTAGGGATACACCCAATAAAATCTTTACTGTAGCTGAAATACTAAAAATATTCATATTTTTATATATCTTACAACCATTTTAACCATTCTCCGAGGTTTCTTGCACTTTTATACATTGATTTCTTTTGTGTGACGCCCTGCTTTTAGACAGAGTGTCACAAGATCCATCCGGTTAATACATATTTAAAGAGCATTCAAGTCAATAGAGAGACATCGTGTATGAAGAAGTGTTCTGCGTTCACCCTGCGGAAATAAAGTCGCAGTTTAAATATTTCTCATCGTGCCAAAGACACCCTCGAAATTTGATTGTATTTTGGGTTCGTGGAGCAGTCTTCTGACGTTTTGAAAAAGTACTTTCTAGAAGCATGTTTCTGACAATGCTCGCCGCAAAATAAAACTCTTTTTGTATCTCTTTTACTGTTACATTCGTCTTCAACAATCTGATATTTAACATACATTTAGTTCATGTATTTATTTTTTTTAGTTTATTACTAAATCTACAGTTAAATGAAGGTTTCCTTCAAAAAAGTTAATATGTTTTATTTATTCAAAAAAGTTTATATATTTTATTTATTTAAAGTTAATTAATTTTTCTTTAAATTTAACGGCTTTATCTAATGGCAAAAAAATATTAAATAAATTATTCTGCAAATAAACCTCGTGAAATTATGTAAATTTTAGATATTTTATAGAATAATAGATAAAAATTTAGAAACCACTGTTGTATTTTTAATATGCAAGGTGTTTATTTAATTATACATTTATAGTATCAGCTTAATTTCATGGTATGAATCTGAAAAATCCAATAATATGTGAAAAGCCTCATTTAATACTGCTTTTAGTAGTCACATTTTTAATTTAATTATATATATCTAGCAATACTATTCCAGTGTGTACATTTCACTTTAAATATCTAATTTCTGCTCATTTCTGAAATTGATTTTAATTCTATGAAAATATGTTTGGGGTTGTATATTTTAACACAATTTAATAATTAACTATACTTCAGAATGTTAATAATTACTCGAACCATAAATGTTAAAAATATAAAGTAATAGAAAATGTTACTGACTTTATATATCGGGTTTACTTAAAGAGAAGCATTCAAATTAAAAAAAGAAATGAAAAATATAACATCTATATACCATTTTAACTCATGTTAATAATACTTTTATAGTAAAGAAATGTTTATATTTCTATAAATAAACTTGTTTTATTTTCAAGGAATTTGTCTTTTAAGTTATTTAACAAGCAATAGGAAAGAACGTCATATAATTAAAGTAAACTAGCATAAGATACCACATCATGAATATGTTATTCATACAGTAACATAAAAAATAGTTGTAAAAAAATAGATTCAGCTTTTTTTAAATCAGGATGATATTCATTATTTATTTATACTTTAACGACAATTTTCTCCATTCCAATTTTTATGTCCTTGATTAAACTTTTTTTAAAAATTTAATTGCAGCCATTTTTTTCTTATTTAGGTAACTGTTATATTTAAAAACGCAACAACAAAAATATTGCATGAAATAAAAATCTATTGATTCCTTCCTTACTTACATCTTTAAACCTTTTTTCTAATAAATTTCAGAAACAATTATCCATTTCAAAAAATTTTGCAAATTGTGTTTGACGAAAAAGTTTATTAAAATATATGAGATTGGATTTTTTTTCTCATAATTTTTTCCGTTTTCCTTAGTACTATTTGAAATGAAAGTTCTAATTAAACTGCCTGCTTTCATAATTTTTGATTCTTCCTCAGTTAAGAATATTAAAATAAAGAGCACCTTAATAAAAGTATACTAAAAATAAATAACTTATTTATCTAAATTAAAATATTTAAATATAAAAAAATAAAATATTATCTTCTTAAAAAACAATCTGAAATGTTGACAATACATATTTTGTTTAAACATTTAATGTTTAAAAACTAAATGACTATTAATTACTACTTACTATTTAAAAGTCTTTTAGCATTTTGTTTTATTTATTTCTCGAATATTGATTTGATGTTTGTTTTATTTAATTCTCGAAATTTGATGTTTTTTTACAATAAGAATTTAAACATTGTAAATCATATTACAAAGACTGACTAATCAGATATATTTCTAGTTAATTATTAATTTGATAAAAATACTTAAAGTAATGTTGTTATTTTAAAATAAACATTTTTATATTTAATGCAAGTTAAATATTTAGTAAGTTAATAAATAATAGGTTAAATATTTAATAGAATGTCTAACAAATTTCTTCATCTACTGAATACAGTGATAAATATATTTTTTTTTCAGTGTATTCTTAAAAATTACAATACAGATCAAATACTTATAATGTGTAATTGATACAATGGTGATATAAGCAAAATATTCTAGATCAAATTTATTTTTGAACATTATTTAATGAGAGAGCCTTTTTGCTTTTCATAACAAAAGAAAATTAATATTATGTGAAAAAATTAGATCAATAAATTCTAGTTTTTAAATCTTTAAATATCATGTTTGAAAATTTTAAAAATATTTTTTAAATAAACATTTATACATAAAATAAGCTATTATTATTATATAAATTATATACGCTTATTGTAATTGTTACAATAATTGATAATCTTGAAGAAACTAATAATTCGGTAGTGAATTAGTGATTATGAAATCATTTAATAAAACTTATTTTGTAACATTTTATATTGTTGTTTAATAATATTTTTCATTAATAAAAACATTTCTATAACAATATTAGTAATTTTGAGAAACTGTACTTTATAATAATTCCAAGTAATAACTATTGAATAATATGTTGCCATTTTATATTATATAAATATGAATTATTATGTCGGTCAATTTTTCAAAATGTAAAATCATTTAGATACAGAATTAATTAAGATTACGTGTTCAATAAGCTTAATAGTACAATAATAATTAAAAGAAAGTTTGCAAGTCTTAAGTTAGAAATGATTTTTAACTATTAATCCCATTAATAATAATTTCCTAGAGTTTCTTAAATTATACTAATCATTAATTAATAAAGTAACATTCTATTTAAAACGATTTAAAAATTATTTATCAATGGCATTCTAGATGAACTTAAAGAGATTTTTCTAATCTACAATGTACCGAGCACAATTTAGAGTATATTTATTAATTCTATTAATGATAAGCAAATATATAAATTTAGACAAATATGTCTTTAAAATATCTGTTTCCAAATAATTAATATTATCAATTTTTTCTTAACAATTTTTCTTTCGTTAAAATATAATTTTACTTATGATTTATAGCTATAATTTATGTAACATAACAAATAAAACATGGAAAGTATTTAGGAAAAATTTGTAATAAATATTTTCAAATTTACTAAAATTTTAGGTAAGATATACGTTTTATGTAGGACAGAAAAAATGAATAAGACCCATCTATTTTCTTACTCGGGCCTGGATTCTTAACTTACAACGGAATGGACATTTTTGTACTTTTTCTTGGAGGGCCAGAAAAAACATGTCCTGATCACGCGAACTTTTGTTCTGGTGCTTCTAGTATTTTAAATTTTTATTCTCAGAACATTTTAACTTGTTTGTAACGGTTTTTAAGGTCTTTTGGGTGTCAGAATGTCTGGTCTTCTCCCTTTGTAATTTTGATTTGTTCATATATTCTTTTTGTTTCTACAGTAAGTGGCCAAATGTTTATGGATTGAGTTCCAATAAAACCATAGGTATCAACAACAACATGTATCTAAATAGTTGTTTTTGTTTCATTATTTATTTTAAAATATTTATTGGAAAACTGCACTTAACTCTTGGGAAACTGAGCTTTAAAAAAGTCATTTGAGTTAAGATAATTAATGTGCAAATATCTCACTATACTCAATTATCCTTCTATAAAAATGCACAAAAAAATTTTACATAATTTTTTTCATTTTTGTTTGCTGCATGCTACTCACTAACTGTGTCTTTTATATACAATCAAGCGGTAGTCCAAAACATACTTACCGTACAAAAAGTGACGGATTCAATTTTACCTATTAGTGTGTTGAAGTCATTGCTTTGAAAAAAAATTACATCCGATGTGCATCACAATATCGTATGAAGTATTGGTATTTCCTGATTAGAGGTTTGAGAATTTACTTGCCCAAAACAAAACCTAAGACCAATTTTTGTGCAAATGATTTTCTGGAAGCATGACTTCTAAACTCACTGTTTTATAGAATAACACTGACATATGATAATGGTGCTTCAGTAATAACAGAATAAAAATTCAGCGATAAGCAATGATTTAGTGAGGCATTTAGTTACATGCACTATCTCTAAGATTATTGGAGATAGATGATTATCTGTTTAAAAAAAGATCTATACATTTTTTTTTTAATATCATAAAGAAGTTTCCAGTGAAGATACTTATTTCACATTATTGAAAAACAAATAATTCAAATTAACTTCAAAGCGACAAATAACGATATTTCACTTAAAGAAAACCACAGGGCAGTTTCATGCCATAGCAGAAAAAGGGCAATCTACCGTAACACATGCCCTACAGACCTGTTACTTGTCAAATCCAAGCCAGTCATCCAATATTAAATCAAACATCCAATGCAGCAAACCAGTTCTCTTTCTTTCAAAAACGAAGAAAATAAAAAAAAAAGGCAGAACCCTCGTGCATAATATATTGTGATACTATATGGTTTAAATTTTAACTATTCTGACCTGAGGCTATGGCGCGTTTTTATTAAATGAAATATGCCTTCCCAGCAAATGAGGTCGGGGAGAAGTTTGAGAATGTGGGCCCCGAGATGCCATATGTACTTATTTACAGTCTCGCCTTTTTCTAGGCCCCAGAGTGTGATTCCAGTCTTCCCCCCGTTAGTATAAATCATATTGATTCGTAAATTGAACGCGTGTCTCGCGGATGGGGATCTGGGAAGAAGAGACTTTTGTGGGGAAGACTAATTGAGTGATGAGTCTGTTGTGGCGTGCGAGACATCTGAGTTAGGAAATTATGGGCTATTATTTTTTTCTCTTGTCTACCCAATGCTTTGCAATTATTTTTATGTGTCAATTTATTTTATATTAAATTGAAACTTTAATAGTTTCTTTTCCTATTTATTTCAATGTACTCAGTTGTAAAATGTATGCGAACAAGTAATATAAGTTAATATTTTCTATCATTCATGTACTTCAGTCTTGGATAGATGCTTATTGAACACACATGCCAATGAAAATTGCTGATGAATATATATTATTTTTAAATTCATTTATTACCCGGATGAAGTTACACGTTTAATTTACTGTGTTATTTATTTTATTTTATGTATGTCGTGAAGAATTGTGGCTTTGTGGATACAAAGGATGAACTCAACATCGGATAAAAAAAATTGCCTTTCGGCATATATAAATATAATTATTATTATAAAATATAACCTGACGGCCGAGTGGCCAGCGCTCTGTCGTTCGGTATCACATGTCTGGGGTTCGAATCCCGGCGATGTCATGGATGCTTGTAGGGGTTCGGAATCCATTGCAAACCGCAGCTCTCGGTCTATTTTGATTATAGAGCGTTGTGAGAATAGTGTTACTCACGCCGTAGCATATATTTCATTTATTCATGTCCCCTGGATAGTTCTAAATGAGTAACAACTGTGAAGCCCTTGCTTATGGCATAAAGATATATCTGCATTGCCAGCTGTATTAGAACAACATTATTATAAAATAATAAACCAAAAATGAGACAATATCTTTTTTGTTGAGTTCGCTTTTACGGAAACTTCTCAAACGCGTTTTTCTCATAACTACCTATTGCACAGTTCTCCCTTTGTATCCACAACGCATTAATTTAAAATATAGCTTTAATTGTTTTTCACATTTCATCATTTTTTTGTTATGAAACTCCCTTGTATTCATTTTTATAAAACACAACTTACTTGACTCTGTTGTGGCGGATGATACATCTAAATTAGTAAATTATGTCTTATTATATTTTTCACTTGTCTGCCCAGTGTTTTGAATTTCTTTATTTTTAATTTAATTTATATTACATTAAATTAAATCTTTAATAATTTCTTTTCCTAATTATTTAAACGTACTCAGTAGTAAAGAGTATAACGAAAAAGTATCATACAAATATTTTCAAAATTCATGTATTTCAATATTGAATAGATGATTATTGTACACATTTTAATGCAATTCACTGGTGAATAAATATTATTTTAAATTCATTTCTTACGTGGATGAAGTTAGACATTTAATTTTCTATATAATATTTGATTTTATATATGTCATGAAGAATTGCGTTGCGGATGCGAAAAGAGAACTCAAAATCGGATCAAATTTTTTTTTCGCTATTTGCCATATAAATATATTTACTGTTGCCAAATAATAAACCAAAAATGAAATATTCCACAATAATACTATTCAGTGAATACCTTTTTTTCACCCTTATGGAAAATTTTTCAAATGCGTTTTTCTCATAAGTATCTTTTGTTGAATTCGCCCTTTGTATCCGCAACGCCTTAATTTAAAATGTAGTTTTAATAGGTTTTCACATTAATTTTTTTTTCCTTATCAAACACCTCGTGATCCATTTAATGTAACGCAATATTATCTATTAGTTATACTCTTTTAGTAAGATTTTCAAGGATAACATATAGTATGTTACGATTTACATCAAAACATGTAAGGTTAAAAGTGTTCACATGTATCAAATTTTTATTAGGATCAAAATACTTCGAAAACTCTAGCTAAAACACCGAGTCAATATGAGATATTCTGCTATAACCATTACTTTATCCACTCGTTTTCTTATTTTTTTAGGTAACTTCCAGGTAACCGGACTGTATTTTACATGATAACTTAATAGCTCATTTAAAATTGATATCATTAACAAGAAATTGCTTTTCTAATTTAATTTAAAATTCAATACATTCTCGAATTAATTTTAATTTCCTTGCACTACAATTTTTTGGAGACTCTTTATAAGTGAGCTTCATGGATAAGCCTATGAATTCATGTTTATTCAAAAGGGAAATATAAAATGTACATAAAACGCTTGAAATTTATCCTTATAAAACGAAATATTGCAGTACTACAGTATGTGCATTTAATCAGTTTGCAAACAAATAAAAGGAAATGAATGGAATAATTTAAGTAAAATACTTTTTAAATCGAAACAATGAAATGGTATGGACTTTACAAAACATGGGTTGTACCAAATTGTAACTGTAATTCCTTTATATAAATGGAACGACACAATGTCTCGCAATAATGAAAATTCTGTACTTGTAATAAGTATAGTGTGGTTCACAAGACTAAATTAAATTCAAAAACTGTATAAAAGCTATTTGTTGCTTTTGAATTAATACTTGTGTTATTATAAAATTAGATAAAATGTTTTAAAAATTTGAAAAAATGTTTCTGAAAATGTTTTTTTTTTTGTTGTTGTAATAACATTAAACTATGTGATAAACTAAAGAATAATTTGTTAATTTCTTAGAAAAGGAATGCAATTATCATATATTATAAATAATAACAACAGGGGTCATACGAATAATCACTAAGTACATACGTATGCAAGATAAAATAAAAACAATAATTTAATAATGCTAATTTTTTGTCACTACTTCAAAGAGAAAATACAAAAGTTCAGGACGTTTCTTTTGCAAATACTTAAGTTAAATTCATACATGCCATGAAAATTTTAAAAAAATTAGAAATGAAATCAATAAGCAGTGAGCCATATAACTTCTGAATTTAAATATTTTCCTCTATTTAAATTAAATTTATTTTTTTGTATTGAAGTAATAATATAATTTTGGAAATTGTATACAGCTAATTGTAACATTTAGATATTTTGTATTGGAAAAATATAACTTCTTACTTAATTGATTAATAAAATACGTGATATCATTCAGATGAAAACACACTTCCTACCTGGTAAATCATCATGAATTAATGAAATCTTCATTAGAAATTATGAAATCATTCAGATTAAGCACGGCTGCCAGGTAAATCATTATCAAAAACCATGAAATCATTCAGCTGGTAAATCATCATGAAATCATTCAGATAAAAGCCGGTTACCAGGTAAATGATTATGAAATCATCATCAAAAACCATGAAATCATCCAGTTAATAGCACACTTACTTACCTGATAAATCGTCACCAGAAATCATGAAATCATCTATATAAAAACACTCTTACTTATCGTAATATGGCAATATTGCATTCCAGAAATAACTACAGTTGGTGTTACTGTTTCTTTATCAATTTTAATGCTTTATTAAAGATTGGGTTTTCAAAGACCTAATAAAAAATTTAGTCTTTAAAACGTTTTCAGTTTTGCCAATACTATCTGTTTCAACTTTTAGCCCAAATCTTAGCTATTTATGCAGTATAACAGTTTTGCTATTTATGCTGTATAACAGTTTTGCTATATGATGATTGTAACGACTGATAAATATATTTATAATATTCATTTTGAATTTTATTCATTCAAAAGAAATTCGAGAAGAGTGGAAATTCCATGTAAACTTATATACAAATTTATGTTTAAAAATATTAGATGTTAATATATCAAAATTTATCTGACTTTTAGCTTTATTTTTAATACTTTGTGAATATTTACGACGAAATTCATTACAGCAAATTTTGATTTATTTATTTCAAATTGTAAATATACATTACTATTTTAATTTTATTGAATTACAAAAGTTTTCAAATTCCAATTTTTAATCTTAAAATTTTTTTTTCTGCATTTAATAATTTGAGATTCACTTTAATCAAACCTTAAATTTGCTATTGTAACTCTCAAACTCACACACATTATGCTGTGTTCTCATATTAAGGGAAAAAAGAACATTCCTGCAATTCCAAAAATAGAATTATCCCAACATTTTGATGACGAATAGTCTTTGGACGAATGACAAGAATTCAAGAATACACAAAGTGAAATATCGCACTGCGCCGTTCAACGGAACATTACTTTCTTAGCATGTGAAATATAATTCTCTATGGACATGAATATAGAAATATGCAATAATGTTAGACTTTCAGCGGATTCCTGCATACTTAATGATATTTATTGCTACTTCATGTATATAATGCGCACATATAGAGAAAATGCAATTCCTTCTAGCAGAAACCTGTTTCATTGAATTTGGCACAATAAAGCAAGGAAGAAATATTTTTATCCTTATTGAATTCTCACTTCTTGTGAGATTCTGAAACAAATATTAGTTTCTTTCCCCAAATGCATATATGTCTGCCTATTCGCATATTACAGTTGACTGACTGGAAAGATTTTTTTTTATTTTTTATGATCATATATCGAAATTAAATTTACAGCTTTCTTAACTGGAATATGACACTGTGAAAATTAAATTTTTGAATAACAATATATTTGTAAGAATGTGTAACTTCGTTTCGAAGAATATGACATCTCTCAGAAAAATGTTTAATATAAAAACATTTATTAAAATATAAAGATAGTCAAGGATGTAACAAAGAACAAATATGTACAAGGTTTAATTTCTTTTGATTTTTCGACCATTATTAACAAATATTAACATTTGTATCACATTAATTAAATTTCAAAGTTTAAATGTTTCCGTAATTATTTAAATATTTAGCTATAAGCATAATTTTAAAAAAATTATGTTGTAGGTATTAATTGAAAATATGTAATATAATTTTAAAAAATTCTGTACATGATTTTGATTTAATTTTTTTTTTAAAATATACTTAAATCAGTTACATATTAAAGTATAATCTATGTATATATTTTAAATTTTTTTATACATAATTTTTTATTGAAATATCCTTCCCTGTTTTGATTTTTCATTTGAAAATATTGCAATAACACAACAAAATCCAAAATTGAAATTTACTATTACATATTAAAATGTTATAATTTATTCCAAGTAAAATTTGTAAATTTTTTCTAATACAAATAAAAAAAAGAAAAAGAAGAGTTGAGATAAAGAACTAGAATCATCGATTAGTAATTTTTTAAGAAAGAGATAGCCAGTTAAAACAAACATTCATAATGTGATATATTGCTAGAATCCATTATAAAATTGGAGTTTAAAAGTTTAAACAGTCACTTGAAAAATAATAGTTTATTTCTTCTTGTGACCTTGGCCATTTTTCTTCTTGTCAAATCACCATTAACAACATAAATCGTTTTAGAGAGAGAGATAAGATGTTTAAAATCATAGTAAAATCTGCAGTCCACTTTGTTTCTGAAAGTAATTTTAATACGTGTCAAACTTCGAGTAAAGTTGTCAAATTCTTATAAATGAGTCTTGGGTAAAAGACATTTAGGAATATTTTATGACCTACCTTTTTGAATGAAATCTAGAAAGGTGTTTCTTCTTTGAGTAGTTTAAAACTTTCTTCAATATTTTTTATCTTTGATATGCATTGTTAATAGATCTCAAAGTTAAATTCCTCATATTTTATTGATGGATATATTAAATGATTTTGGAAGAAAAATTATTTTTTTAATTACAAAGATATTTTACGGGCAATTTTTTATAAAAATATAATTTTGAAATGTTTAAACAAAATAGGTATAATCACCATTTCAGATTGTTTTTAAAACGGGAATATTTTATTTTTTACCTCTTATATATTTTATTTTAATTAAATATGTTATTTATCTTTAGTATCCATTTCTTAATATGCTTTCTATTTCAATATTCTTAATTGACAATAAATCAAATATTATTAAAGTCGAAGCTGGCATTTAATTCAAACTTTTATTTAAAATAATACTTTAGAAAATGGAGAAAATAATTAGAAAAAAAATCCGATCTCATATATCTTAATAAACCTTTACGACAAACACAATTTGCAAAATTTTTAGAAATGGATAATTGTTTCTGAAATTTATGAGAAAAATGTTTAAAGATGCAAGTATGGAATGAATCAATAGATTTTTATTTTATGTAACATTTTTGTTGCTGCATTTTTAAAAATAATAGTTGCCTGAATATGAAAAAATGGAGGCAATTAGGTTTTAATAGTAATTTTAATCAAGGACACAACAATTGGAATGGAGACAATTGCTGTAAAATGTAAATAAATAATATAATATATATTCAGGATATGATATTTTATGCTAGTTTACTTTAATTATATGATGTTTTTTCCTATTGCTTCCTATTGCTTATTATTAATTTTTTTTTTAAAGGAATTTGTCTTTTAAGTTTTTTATAACTTAAAAGACAAATTACTTTAAAAAAAATTCTTTATAGGAATGTAAACATTTCTTTATTATATTATTATTATTATTAACATATGAGTTAAAATGCTATATATATTTCATATTTTTCGTTTGTTTTTTAATTTGAATATTTCTTTTCAATTAAATTTGATACATAAAGTCAGTAACAATTTCTATTGCTTTATATTTTTAACATTTATGGTTCGTGTAATTATTAATATTCTGAAGTATAGTTAATTGTTAAATTGTGTTAAAATATATAACCGCAAACATATTTTCATAGTATTAAAGTCAATTTCAGAAATGAGCAGAAATTAGATATTTAAAGTGAAATGTACACACTAGAATAACATTGTTAGATATATAAATTATACCTGAAGTTAAATTTAAAAAGTGACTATTAAAAGCAGTATTAAATAAGTATTTTCAACATTAATTGAATAAATTTGGTAAAAAAATAATAAAATTGTATAAAAAAATAATGCAGCTTTTTAAAATCAGGAAGATATTCATTATTTATTTACATATTTACAGGAATTTTCTCCATTCCAGTTGTTACGCCCTTGTTTAAATTTTGCATTTTCAGATTCATACCATGAAATTGTTTCACGTTTTTTTAAAGTAATACCCCTAAATGTATAATGAAAAGAACAGGTTGAATATCACCAATACAGCGATGGTCTAGAAAATAAAAGAATTTTCTTTTATTATTCTATAAAATATTTAAAATTCACATAATTTCTTGAGGATTATTTGCAGAATAATTTTTTATTGCCATTAGGTAAAGCGGTTAAATTTAAAGAAAAATTAATTTTATAAATAAATTATATCAACTTTTTTAAATAAAAATATACATTTATCTTTATATTTAATATTACAATAAAAAAATGAATGAACTAAATTTATGTTAAATGTCAGATTGTTGAATACGAATGTAACAGTAAAACAGATAAAAAAAGGGTTTTATTTTGTTGTGAGCATTGTCAGAAACATTCTTCTGGAAAGTGCTTTTTCAAAATGTCAGAAGACCGCTCCGCGTACCCAAAATACAATCAGATTCAGAGCGTGTCTTTGGCACGATGAGAAATATTTAAACTGCGACTTTATTTCCGCGGGGTGAACGCAGAGCACTTCTTCGCACACGATGTCTCTTTATCGACTTGAATGCTCTTGAAATATGTATCAACCGGATGGTATCAGCTCTTGTGACACTCTGTCAAAAAGCAGGGTGTCACACAAAATAATTCAATGTATAAAAGTGCAAGAAATCTTGGAGAATGGTTACAATAGTTGTAAGATATATATAGAAATAGGAATATTTGTAGTATTCCAGTTGCAGTAAAGAACTTATTGGGTGTACACCCTGCAAACAAATATTCTAAAAAAAAATTTTAAGAATTTAATATTATGTTTGAATTGTATGAAATTTAATTAAAATGATTAGAGAACATTTTTTTGATTTTGTACTTTTCAACTATTTAAGAATTATAGTCTGTCGGTTTTAGTTTACAAATTGTTATATAAGAGATAAATTATAAGATTGAAACAAATCATGAGAATAAAATGGTAATACTAAAATATCTTTACAAAAAACAGAAGTTTATCAATTGGAGTTAAAAAAGGTTTTTTTTTACATTCACTAATACTCTACTTCTCCTCTGCATTATTCGACTACGCTTTACAGAGTTTGCGCTTTAAATCCAGTTATTGAAAGAAAAAAATCTTTATGGCACTTTTTTAATGTAAAGTATGTTAGAAGCAGAGATGAACAAAGCATATATTTTGCTACCAAATGGGATTTACTGATTTGATCAAAGTATTTTTCAATATTGAAAAAACACTAAAGCTAATTTTAGGACTTGAAGAAAAGTAAGGAATTATAGAATTCCGCAATAAGATTACACATGGAAAAAAATGTTGTGTATTAGATTGCAGAAATGGAGCAGAGTTGAAACCGAAGACAAATTTTGATAGATATGGCAACAAGACTTCTTGTTGCTGGAATTGTTGTTGAAGAATATATTATCTAATTGGTGAATGCAGATAATCACCAAAAAAAAAAAAAAAAAAACCAGATGACATGATTATAGACTTGACTGAAAACCACTAACACAGCAATAATGATGAAAACGCTGTCCATCGATAGAAAATGGCATATTCAGAAAGATTTAAAAAAATATTAAAAGCATTTAACAGAAAGAATAGCCTATATCTGTATTTCAAGGGACACTTGTGTAATAGCCGTAACATGGCAGCAAGAAATTGTACTCTTCAAAATAAAGTCAAGGACTAGACAATTTTATTCCCAATTTTTTAAACACAAGGATAATTGTACATCAAAAAGCTGTAAGTACACGTGAATAAATTGCGTGTAAATTTATATTTTCGATTTATGTAAATTTTTTTGTATTCAAGTTGATACGAATTGAGATTGGTCTATACTAACTCAGATAATCGAGATTCTACTATACTGAGAATTTTTACTGTGATCTTCTTCTCCCCAAAACGTGTTTTAACTGCAAACTTACTTGTCACAGTTGGGAAAAAAGGGCTATGAAGGAGATTGTAAAAATTTATAAAAGAGGGAGAATTTATTATCTGAAATAAAAAAAAAAAAAAACATAAATATATATTTATTTAGTTCTAGTAAATAAAAATTACATTCTTTTGCAAAAAAAAAAAAAAATAATATTAAGTTTAAAGAAAAACTCAAAATTAGCACGTATGAAGGAAAAACTGATAAGGAAAAGCTTGATAAGAGGAACATTTCAAAAAATGAAAAATTAAATGAATGTCATTAAATTAATTAAATTATTGTTATAATTTTTCTTTCGTTAAACTTTTATAATTATTTCTACGAATTGTTGGAACAGATGTAATTTTAGCTAATTAAAATAAATCTCAGGATATATTATCCCTATTAAGTAATAATTAAATTCACTAACTTTCTAAGATATTGAAAATTATCAAATATTTTTCTCCAATTTCGAAAAAAGAATTTTTTTAAGTATTATATTAATTGTTAAATAGTTATAATAAATATGAATAAAAGAAAATCATTACCTATCTATAAAATATATAGAACACATATCATAAAAATATCGTATAACATATGAAAAACTAAATCCAGTAAAAAAAATAGATAATTGCCCCATATATATTACTAGTATTACTACATTTGTTTTTAATTAAGTTTGCAAAGTGTATTCTTATTTATTTATCTCAGAACAACTTTTAAACAGACATTATATTACCAAACAATGAAAAAAATTCTACAATCACCAACCGTCTTTGTAGGGGAATTTTTAATTCGACAAACAAACAAAACACAAATATTTCTAAAAATTGTACTTTCAATCAAAGAAACTTCTTTCGCGAGATCTATTTACAATTTCCTTTCTTTACTCTCATCGATGAACAGAGCCACCCAGATCTCCTTATTTAACATCCCAGAAGCCTTAGCCAATTGTTTGCCGATTTTATAAGACATCCGGCGCTACTGTGCAAACTAATTCTTGGCGAGGCCGGATAAAAACAAACGCAGCGCCCTTGGCAATATGCACACACGATAACTACTGCAGAAACGGAAACTCATTTTCTCTGTATGTAAATGATTCCAATTAACTAGAAGCCTAAATCTCGGAAATCAATTTACATTTGCATTCAAACGGGTGCGAATTGGGTGGAAAAGTCGGTGCCGGACAGGAATATCAGCCATTTGTAGAGACATGTTGCTTTTTCGTAGTAGAGTATTTACCTTTTCTTTCATTTTCGAGTGAAATATTTTTGAATTGGAATTTCTATGGTTTCAGCAAATATTTATATGAAGGCTCATCTAGTATGATTATTCAGTTATAAAATAAATATATTTTCTCAAGTACAACAGAATGACATATGACAAAAAAATGACAATTTGGATTTCGAAGAATGCATTATTTATATTATGCATTAAATGAAAATTTCTTTATTAACAGTTTCATTGAATATTTGCTACTATTTATTTATTTTTATTCAAATTTTAGTCTGAATCCTTTCAATGTTTACTGAAGTAGACAATTAGAAACATCTCTCTATCTTTGATTTTTATCAATGAGAAACAGGATTCTAAAACATAATGTAACAGTCTCATCGAAATAATTTTAATAATTGTTTAGTTCAAAATAAATAGAAACATCATAATACTGGAACATTCAATGTCGGACAGGCGGACATTTAATTTTACTTTTGTATTGAAGAAGATTTATTGGCATACACTTCATCCACTAATTGAGATAAATTGAATAGAATTATGTCTATTGTCCCAAAGTTCTATATGATTTATCATAAACTTTGTATCATTTACAAAATATATAAAGATATCAATTACATTAAGTATGAAATATATAACAATAAATTTTTGTAAGTCTTAGAAATTAAATTTTATATAAATTAATTTGTTTGTGGATAGTTATTGGAGTTATAAATAAAAAATTATCAAATGAAAAATGTCCATTAAATAAATTAAATTATTAAATTATTCATAGTAGATTAATTTATTGTACTATTGTTTTTGATTTTATAGATATCATAAAGGCATGCGGCGTTGCGGATACGAAAGGTGAACACAACACTGGATGAAAGTTTTTTTTCGCGTTGGCCATATACTTATATTTATTATTATAAAATAATAAACCAAAATTGAAATATTCCGCAATGATAATATTCAGTGAATATATTTTTTTTTTTGTTGAGTTCATCTTTAAATATTGGGCACAGTAGTATATATGTATACCTTTTTTTTAATATGCACAAACAAGTTCAGGGTAAAGATATTCGTTACACATTCTTGAAAACAAATAATTCAACTTAACTTTAAATATAGTGACAAATAGTGATAGTGACAAATAGTGATAGTAACAAATAGTGATAATTCACTTAAACCACAAGGCAGTTTCATGCTACAGCAGAGAAAGAGCAATCTTCCGCAGCACATGCCCTACAAACCTGTTGCTTGTCAAATCAAAGCCAGTCATCCAATATTAAACCAAACATCCAATGCAGCAAACCAGTTCCCTTTTCTTTGTAAAAAAAAAAAAAAATGGCAGAACCCTCGTGCATAATATATTGTGATACTATATGGTTTAAATTTTAACTATTCTCTACCTAAGGCGATGTTCCGATGTCGCGTTTTTTATTAAATGAAATATGCCTTCCCAGGAAATGAGGTTGGGGAGAACTTTGAGAATGCAGGCCCCGGGATGTCATATGTACTTATTTACAGTCCCGCGTTTTCTAGGCTCCAGAGTGTGATTCCAGTCTTCTCCACACACCCGCCCCCCTCCCTCCCCCCACTCCTCCGGTGGTATAAATCATATTAACTCGTAAATTGGGCGCATGTCTCGTGGATGGGGTTCTGGAAAGAAGACACTTTTGTGGGGAAGACTAATTGAGTGATGAGTCTGTTGTGGCGTGCGAGACATCTGAATTAGTAAATTGTGTCTTATTATTTTATTCCCTTGTTTCCCCAATGTTTTGAATTTTTTTTTAAGGTAATTTATTTTACATTAAATTGAAACTTTAATAATTTCTTTTCAGAATTATTTCAAAGTACTCAGTAGTAAAGTGTATACGAACAAGTGTAGTACAAATATTTTCTATCATTCTTATATTTCAGTATTACATAGATGCTTATTGAGTATACATGCTAATGCAATTTACTGATGAATATATATTATTTTAAATCCATTTATTACATGAAGTTTTACATTTAAATCTAATCTAAAGCAATACATCTAAATTAGTAAATTATGAATTATTATTATTTTTCTCTTGTCTTCTCAATGTTTTGAATATATTTTTATGTTAATTTATTTTACATCAAATTAAGACAAGATCACAGGCCTTACTTTTTGGGGACACAATAGTAATTTATAATAGAAATCATTCTTTTTATGTGTTATATTGAAATAGTTCTACTCTCCATACATTTTTTCGTAGGATTTCATAAGAAATAGTTTTCATGTTTCAAAGAAAAAGAAGTTTTTCAATGTAAAACTTTTAATTAATTTAATTTTTAATTTAGTTTTTTTGTTAATAAATGTGTCCCTTTAAAAACTATAAACATTGTTTTCTTAAAATCCTTTTTCTAATACGGCCTCAATGTTATTCATGAAGATGTTTTTTTTTTTTTTTTTTTTTTATTATAAATATAAAAACTTGAACTTCCCTTTCTCCAGATATACTACGCATGTTTGACACCCATACACAAAAATACATACATACACACACGAAAAAAAAGACATAATTTATAATATTTTCAAAAGTAACAGTTAGGTCGCCAATTTCACGTCTTCCTGTTCCAAAACACCCTTATCCTGTAAATATAGTCCAGACAGAGACGATATAGTGTTGGACTTGGGTGGTCTGGAAGAGAAATTATTATCAAACTGACAGTGTTTTCTGCATTCATTATATTTTATATTTCTCTTCTGGATACTGAAGTGTTTATAATTTTTCTGCTAAATTTATATCATCAATTTATATTTTTCATGTACTAAATTTATATTTTTAAATTATTATTTTTATATATTAAAACTTTAGTATTCTAGAGCAGAGAATGAGACAAAAAAACTAGCACAGCATTAAAACTATAAAGACAGTTATTCGAAAGAAAGATTTTATACCGTCTTTCTATGCAGAATATGAATATTTCAGTATAGTTACATGATACTGAATATCATGATATTTCAGTATAGTTACAACCATACTGAATGAGTCTTTACATATTTGAATAAATTAAATACATGTATGTTAGCGAGTAAACAGAACGGGGAAACAGAATGCTTGGATTGTTACAAATAATTTTTCCTCTTTACAATTATCAATGAAATAATACTGACTTTGCAATAGATGAAATTCATATTATAGCGAATGAATTTTTATTCCCTGTAATAGTACACTATATTCCTCTAAACAGCAGAATGCGAATTGTAAATAACCACAAAACTCCATGCGTAATGCGGAAACGAAGATATAAAATAGATAATCGTTTCCTTCAGAACACAAAGCAAGCCTATAGATGTCAGTTTTTCAATGTAAAATTTTTAGTTCATGATTAAATGCCCTTTTAGAAGTTATAAGCTTTATTTTATTAAATTCATCTATCTAATACTGCCTCAATATTATTCTTAAGAAGTTTCTTTATTATAAAAATAAAAACGTCAACTTCCCTTTCACCCTCTATATATTCGCATATTTGCCTTTAATCCACTAAGATACAAAAAAAAAGAAACAAACAATTTATGACTGCCTTTTTTAAAAAAATAGTTATGTCGTTAATGTCAAGTCTTCCTCCTCCAAATCATCCCTATCCTGACGGCTAGAATATCAATATAGGGAAGGGATGCGGTTGGTCTGGAAGAGAAATTAACTACTGAAAGTTTTTTCTGCATTCATTTAATTTTATATTTCTTTTCTGGATATTAAAGTCGTTATAGTTTTTAGATATCTACGTGATATATATTTTTCATTTATTCCTTTTTATATATTAAAACCTTAGCATTTTAGGGAATAATGTGGCAAAAAAACTAGCACAGCATTAAAACTTAAAAGACACGCATTCGAAAGACTGCAAAGTATGAATATTTCAGTATAGTTACTGGAAATAGTTAAAATCACAGAATGTATCGAATATCATGACTTTACATATTTGACTAAATTTGCATGTATGGCATGTATGCCGACGAACAAAAAAAAACGGGCAAACAGAATCCTTGAATTTTTACAAATATTTTCCCTTTTTCATAATCTCCAATGAAATAATACTGATTTCGAATTATATGAAATTCATATTACTGCCAATGAATTTTTTTCACTGTAATAGTACAATAGTATATTCCTCTAAACAGCAGAATGCGAATTGTAAATAACCACGAAACTCCATGCGTAATGCGGAAATGAAGACATAAAATAGGAAATCGTTTCCTTCAGATTGCATATCTGCTGCTTAACGACTGAGAGAAACACAAAGCGTGCCTATCACCTGAATGTGACAGGAAGCAGAACAGAGAGACATTCCTGCAAGATATCTGGAAATAGTAAATATAAGTTACTTGTAAAAGGTTCATAGATAACTGCATATATTTTTCCATTTCGAATGAGAAACAAGTAATATTTATAGATTTTGGCAGCTAATGTGAAAATTTTTTTATATATTTCTAAATTAAAATATCTAGATAATGGATATTTTACATTATCTATCTGTATACTTTATACTATATTTTTTTATATTATCACATGTTATATATTATGAATTTATATATTCCAGATATTACATTAAAATATATCATTTTAGAACAAACAACATTGTATTCCAATATTATGTAAATAAAAACTTATTTATGTTTTCAAAAGATGCATTTAAATACAAATAAATGATTTTTTTTCCTTAAAATTGTTTTAGTAAACATTAATAGTTTTCTTGATATAAAAAATTCAAACTTACCAAAAAATAAAGGGTGTAGGAAATCTACTATTAAAAATTTATCAACTGTAGTATGGAAATTTTAGCTCTCTGGCACTGGTACCACATGTTTCGGGTTTCAGTCCAAGAGTGCCATGGACGTTTGTTGTAGTAAGGAATCCGCTTTAAACAGTTGGTTCCGTTCTAATATGATTGTAGCGAATAGGGCGTAGGGCTGACAACCCTATCCCTTAAAAAAACATTTCCTGTCTCCGAATATGCTACTAGGCAGACGGCATTGGCCTTCCATGGGGCTATGGAACCAGTGAAGAACAAGTACGAACTTTGAAATCAATTTTATGAATATTTCATAAATGTTTTGTGTTTCGTTATTTACAAAAACAATTCTAAAAATAAAATTAAAGAAAAATAATATAATAGAAAATCAATATATAAACACAGAAATATTAAAATAAACAAGTTTATCCAATTAAATGCATTTCGCAAAGTAATCCAATATCATGGTAAACACTTTCATAAAAATTACAAATAAAAATAACTATTTTAAAATGTCCATACGTGTTTTTCATTAAAATTTTTAAAGGCAAAGTAATTCTTAAAATATTTGCTATTTCCAGATATTCTGTAAAAAGTAATTTTTAGCTATTCAAAATTCTACGAAATTCTGCGAATTGTTTTGTATAAATCATTTTCCCTAACTTAAAAATTAAATAAAATAATAGTTAAAATATTTTTTATATTTCATTTTGGTAACTTCAAATTAGACTGAAAAACATGCTGTGAAAAGAAATTTATTTTTTAATAGTCAAATAGATAAATAATATAAACTTATTTTATTTCCTTTAAACTACATTATAAAATAGCTAAATTAAAAATGCACTATATGATTTTTAAAAAAAATGCGTCATACAAATTAAATTGGAGAAAGGGCTATCTTTGAAAGGAAATAAACTATCGATAAGTAACACATATGAATTCTAACATTACAAATTTTCGTAACTATTTAATTTCTTAAATATTAATATTAATTCCATGGCTAGAAAATTTAAATTTCAGATCACCGGTATTTTATTTATTTTCAAAATGAAAATATGTCTTCATTCAGATAAAAAATTTCGATTTAATAGGTATTCTGTAAAAAGTAAATTTCAATTATTTAAAAATCCACTTAATTCTGTGAATCGTTTCGTATAAATTGTTTTACCAAACTTAGACTTTCAATAGGTTTTCTGAAAATGAATTAAAATAGAGTAAAAAGTAGCTAATAGCTAAAAATATTTAAATTATTTTTTTGTTACATTTCGGTTTTTTACATTTTCGGTTTTAACTCCAAATTGGACTGAAATATCAAGTTGTAAAAAGAGATTTAGGTTATTATAGTTAAATAGATAAATAATATTAACTTATTTTATTTCCTTTAAACTGGAACATAAAATAGTTGAATTTGAAAAGAACTAAACGATATGAAAAAACGAATGCATGAATTTTATCATCATTTTTGAGACTATTTAGTTTCTATAATATTAACATTCACTATTAAAATTAAATATCTTATAATAGATATAATTTTTATCATCATTGATTCTTGAGGCCATTTAATTTCTTTAATATTAACATTCACTATTAAAATGAATATCGTATAATATATGAATTTTATCATCACTCATTTTTGAGACTATTTAGTTTTTTTTTTCTTTTAATATTAACATTCCCTATTAAAATAAACGTATAATATATATGAATTTTATCGTCATTGATTTTTGTGACTATTTAGTCTCTTTAATATTAATATTAGCTATTAAAATAAACTGATAGATAATATATATGATTTTTATCGTCACTGATTATTGAGACTATTTAGTTTCTTTATTATTGATATTTACTATTAAAATAAACTATCGTACAATGTATATATGGATTTTACGATCATTGATTTTTGAGGCTGTTTTATTTCTTTAATATTAACATTGGCAATTAAAATAAATGTATACAATATATGAATTTTATCATCATTGATTTTTGAAACTATTTAATTTCTTTAATATTAACATTCACTATTAAAATGAATATCGTATAATATATGAATTTTATCATCACTAATTTTTGAGACTATTTAGTGTTTTTTTTTCTTTTAATATTAACATTCCCTATTAAAATAAACGTATAATATATATTAATTTTATCGTCATTGATTTTTGTGACTATTTAGTCGCTTTAATATTAATATTAGCTATTAAAATACACTGACAGATAATATATATGATTTTTATCGTCACTGATTATTGAGACTATTTAGTTTCTTTATTATTGATATTTACTATTAAAATAAACTATCGTACAATGTATATATGGATTTTACGATCATTGATATTTGAGGCTATTTTATTTCTTTAATATTCACATTGGCAATTAAAATAAACGTATACTATATATGAATTTTATCATCATTGATTTTTGAAACTATTTAATTTCTTTAATATTAACATTCACTATTAAAATAAACTATCGATACATATATATGAATTTTATCATCACTTATTTTTGAGACTATTTAATTTTCTTTAATATTAGCGTTCCTTCCATGGATGGAAAATTTAAATTCCAGATCACTGGCGTTTTATTTATTTCGAAAATGAAAATGTGTCTTCACCGAGCTCAAAAACTTCGATTTAATAGCTTTTTTATTAGAGGATATTTTTGGCAGAGAGCTCCAAACTTCTTTTCCAAATCTCGGCTCTCTGCGTCTGAATGACTCTCGGGGGATTCGAGCATCCAAGAAGACCGCGCTCATTAGAGCATAAAAAAAAAGAGTCATATTTTCCAGAACCTATTTTTGGAGTACTTTTTAATTGCATCTATGGCACGAGTTTTCCTTTTTTGGAGAGTTTTTAACTTTGAGTCAAATGGGATTTGTATCAGAAATCAGATGTTTTATGTTTAATTACCTCTCAAATTGAAAACCGAAACGGTAGCCATCTTTTATTCGCATACTTGATATTTCACAGATATCCTTATTTTCTAGAAAGTTACTTTTGCATCTATGATATTTATTAAGTGTTAAATGATATGATATTTAATAAGTATTATGTATTACACTTTCTTGAATAATTTAAAATATTTGATTTTGGTTGTACTGAAATATTGTATACTTTTATTTCAATAATTAAACTTACTTCAAGTTCAAAAATGTATTTAAGGATTTTTTTTAAAGATAATATTTATAAATGACACTTTATCTGGGTTTTATTTTTTTATAATAAAAACAAAACTGTTTACTACACATATATTTTTAATGACAGGATAAATGTGTTTCATAGAGAATTTAAATTTCTCCTCTGACCGTGATTCCTCCTACGCAGTGCAAGAGTGCCCCCTGTGATGTTCAGGAAGCATGGTCAATAGACCGCGAGACTCTCACCCGTGAGGATGTATAGCCAAACCGGCGCTGCTGCTGAGAAAAAAGCGTTTGATAGAAGAGCGTTGAGAAGAAGCGTTTCATTGCGCTTAATATAGCGCAATCAAACACTTCTGTTGAGAAACGTTTAGTTTTTATACTTTCATCCAGAGATAATTAATTCGTAAAATTAATATTGAATAATGTAACGTATGTATTTGGGCCAAAACTAAATGTTAAAATATTTCCATTTTTTTAGGTATTAAAATATAGGATTAGAACTAAATACCTATATAGCATTAGAATTCTGATTTAAATACAGCAATTGTACTGCTGACCTGTAATTTAAATACAACATTAGCACTCTGAATATTTATATATTTAAATTAATCTTTTCAGAACAAAAACAAAAATTAAATTTTTACTGTACAGCTATAGTAAATAATTATTATCGGTTTATTGTTTATTGTTAAATATTTCATGCAAATTTAAATTTGAATTTGTAAACGCAACAGTTTAAAAATCTGCTGAAATATTTAACAAACTTAATACAAATGTTACAAACTTTACACTTGTTACATTAAAATGTTTACATATTTACTTTTTTATGTATTGAAATACAGCGTTAGCGTATAATTCCTAGAAATACAGCGTAATAATACCTAGCATTAGAATTCTGATTCGCAACCTTTAATTTAAATGCAGCATTAGCACAATTAATATTTATATATCTAAAATTAATCCAGTCAAAACAAAAGCAATTACTTTTTTTTCCTATATTATTACGAACAATAACAGTATCTCATAAAATGTACAAAGTCAATTAATGCAAAACTTGACAAACTACTCTCTAAACTCATTTATTTTCTGAGAGCGAGATCCTAAACCGTTGTCATAAAATCACTGACTTCACCGAAGCAATATTCAGAAAAAATTCATTGAAAGCAAATCCCATGATGTCGCATCCTGCTACAAGTAGATCTTCCGGAATCATGCATTGAAGAAGCAGACTTTCTCATGTTTTTATTCATGTTCCAATCCACTCGCAAAACCGGTACTCT
Organism: Caerostris darwini; assembly: GCA_021605075.1. Taxonomy (NCBI): domain Eukaryota; kingdom Metazoa; phylum Arthropoda; class Arachnida; order Araneae; family Araneidae; genus Caerostris; species Caerostris darwini. The sequence goes on from BPLQ01004435.1 coordinate 36,943, forward strand.
TTTGTGAAGGTTACCGTCGCTCCACGTGTAGAGCTTCTTTGGGTTTATCCAGCATTTCCTGCGCAATTTTTTATTTATGTCTCATCCTTTGTAATAATAGTCATTCTTTTATAATGAGTGTGTGTTAATTTGTTGACTAAAAAAGTTAAAATTCATTTGTGAGTAAAGGAAATATTTTCCATTAAAAAGAAAGACAAGCATTTAAATTGGAAGATTCATTTCGGCATAACGGAAGTTATTTAAATATTTATAAATAAAAAAGCTTAGGGTTTTATAAATTCAAAATTTAAATAATAGGATGTATTTGGAAAATTTATTTAAAAAAAGTTAAAACTTAAACGGTTATTTCATTCTTTAAAATACATAGAACTATTAGATTCTTTCAAGATTACATTCACATAATCTATTTAAATGCATTATAACTGTTTATCAAGATAGTAATTAACAGATGAGATGTAAATATAATCCATTAGTTGTGTTGGCACTGATAAAAACAGAAATTAAAATTATAAAAATAGTATTTATATTTACAAAAACATATTTTCCTTTTAACTCAAATACTAAATGCTATTTAATTTCTAAATTAAAATATTTCTGCCAACTTCTGTAATTTTATTTTATTTTTAACTCATACTCAAAAAGAAAAGCTAAGTTCAAATATTGCAATAAGTAAAAATTATAACATTTATCAATATATCCAATTATTTGTGTTTTGTAGATAAAAATATTATTCATGATTCATTACATTTATAAAATTGGTACTCTTTTATTAATGTTATTGTTTCTTAATACCTATAATTTATTTATCTATCCCTTTTCTTATAATTTTTGATTGCCGTTTTAACCAGATATTTTAATAATAGAGTACAGATCAGAGTCTGATATGGGTGTGGTTTTGATTCAGTGAATTTTGTTGTTGTTGTTATGGCAGAAATTGAATTGTTTCTTTAAATGATAATTCGAAACATTAAGTTGTCATATTTTTTTTTTAATTGAAAAGACGTCACTGCACAATTACAACACATAACACACAAAACAAAGCATAATATAAATATTTACAAAATCATACTCAAAAAAGTTCATTTAAGATTATTTGCCTTTGCCTCCGTATTGCCTAGAACTCTTCACTCGATTGCTCATTCCTTTTTTTTTCTTTCTCCCTCTCCAATCCTTTGTTCTAAAGTCTAACATAGTCAACAAGTGCTTGAAAGAAAGAACTATCCACCTGGAACTCTTCCCCGTCCTTTATATAGTTCTTGTGGAAATACATGGTGGATCCTTACTAATAGCTTACTAGAAACACACTTTAAGTTATACGAATTGAACAGTTATATTAGACAGCAAATTCGTAAATAGTAAAAAATAAATTAAAAAAAAAGAATAATCCCCTTATTTAAATGGTTTAATAGTTCTTGTGTTAATACATAGTGGATCATTACTAATATTTAACTAGAAAAACACATTTGAAAAGAGCTAAAAAAATTATAAACATTTGAAAGAGCTAAAATAATTTGAAAAGAGCAATGTAGATAGGAAATTCTTAAATAATAAAAAGAATTGAATAGTCCCCTTACTTAAATGGCTTAATAATTTTTGTGATAATGCATAGTGAATCCTTACTAATAAGTAAGGGGACTTACTTAAATGGTTTACTTTTTTCTGTTTCATCTTTTTATAAAGCACAGTATTTTACATGGTATACTGTTTTTGTCACCTATATCAATTGTTTTTTAATTTCAGTTTTTTAAAATGAAATATGTCATAGATTAATAACAAAACGAAACATAATCTTTTTAAGACATATTCCCCAATTCGATGGATATTTCATTCATATCTGAGAGAGAATTAAACAATTTTAGAGGTTATTCTATAAAAATTGTTAGATTAAAGTATATTATTATATAATCAGCAGTAAAAGGAATTATTACTATTTTCTTACACCATTTAAATGAAATTTCACTTTTAGTTAATATAAAACGTAACTATTTAAAATATTTTTTCTTACATACTTAGATTCATCAAATAAATACAATTTATAAGTAAACGGTGTAAAATAAAAAGTAATTCGGCACAACCAAAAAAGCATTAAAACGGAAAGTTTCAACAGTTAGCTAAACATTTCAAAAGCTAAATTTCTATTTTGCATAATAAACGATAAAGAAAAACTCCACTAATTTCGTTATCTTCAACAAAATATTTCACAAAGCATCAAAGCTATTCCGGACGGTTTGTGTGTATCCAATGAAACTTTTGTTGCATACATAAGCAGTGTTTTAAAGTTAAGTTTAAAACATGTTACCATATTCTTGTTTCAAGTATTGGATGTTAAAAGATTTATACTATAAAATTGGACTTTTAAAAAGATAAACAATAGTCCACATAGATATGCTAATTTAAAGAGCAGATTAAATATTACTTGCAAGTTACTCATTCTTGAATTAATTTATTTAAAGTATATTGCTTCTAGGTGGAAAAAAATACTGATATTTGTAACACATATGCAGGATACCAATATTATATAGAAGTTACATTATTTATTATAACTCATTCATGTACAATATACATCATAATCAAAGTTTTTGTCAACAATATTAGAACCGTTTCATTTATATTGACAAAAGATATTATTTAAAGAATTTTTAAAATATACAAATAATTTTAAAAACAGGAAAAAAGCAATGCTAGAAAAAAGATGTTGAATCCCTTTTTTTAATACAAAAAATAACGATACAAGATTTAAATGAAGAAATTGTTGAGCATTGTTTTGATAATTTAAATATAACTTTGAATCAAAGTAATTCTAGAATTAAACTTCTGATGTGTTTATAGCGTCCATACTTATTCTTACAAAAAATAAATAATTTTCTCTGAAATTTGTAGTAGTTTTGCACATGTTTCTTTTATATTAATCAAATTAAATTAGAAAATATTTTGAAAATTATTTTAACTAGCCAGTATAATCTAATAAATTTAACTAACCAGTATAACATCTCTCGCCTCGAAATCTACCAGTAGGTAGACGGCCTTGGCCCACACTGGCCTGTTGCACCAATGATGATGATGAACCCTTATTCTTACCTGCTAAACAATCATTTTTGAAAAGAATTCCAGCTATTTAAATCAGTAAATATTAAATGTAAAAATAAAACATTCTTAATTCTAAGAATGCGGGTACATTACAATCATCACCCAAAATCGATTTTTTTTTTTTTTTTTCATTGAGAATGTATTAGAATGAAAACTAATTGTTTCTTCGTAATTTTTATAATATTTAGTTGTTTATACGTTATTTCAAAAATATGGTTTAATTTTTTAAAACATTTCTAAATATATTTTAAATATGCTTATAAATTAGTATATAACATAATAAATTTAAAAAACAATTTTTAGTGTACGTACAAATTACAATTTTTTAGTGTACCTACAATTCAATAAAAATACAAATATTAAAGTTTATAATTCACTGACATGTACAATCTGTTTTCTATAAAAACTTTCCTCTCTTTCTTTAATAGCTCTGTAGAGAATAAAATATAAACGATAATAACCTATAAATATGTAAAATAATTTTAATTAATAGAAATTACAGACAATGATAGTAAAAGTACAGAGAAATACAAAATAATAGAAATTGCAAAGTAATTAAAATACATAGATATTTATGCATAAATTTCTATTTTAAAATAATAGAAATTTATGCAGAATAAATAATTTTCTCTGAAAAATTTTAATAGCTTTGTATAAATTTCTTTTACACTCGTATTAACCATAATAAGTTACAGAATCTTTTGAAAATTATTTTAAATAAACAATATATTTATTCATTAATACATTAATTTTATTTTGATCAACAAAACAACTACTTTTTGAAAAGAATTTCAACTATTTATTCAATAAAACATCAATAAAAGAACCAATTTTAAAGCTTGAAAATATTTTGAAAATAGATATTTGCATATAGATAATTAATCTCATATACATAAACGATAATACAAAATAAATATGTAGAATTATTTTAATTGATAGAAATTACAGAAAGTAATATAAAAAGTATTGAAAAATGCAAAATAATAAAAATATAGAATAATAAATATTTATGCAGAATAATTTAAATTGAATTTTAAGTATTAAATATTAATAAAAAATATTTGAGTATTAAATTTTTTATCAAGCATCAAATGAAAAAAATTCCTTTACCTGAGTTATAAAGGGAGATATTATTTACTTTTCAATACATTTAAACAAGTATAGTTTTAGAATTTTGTTACAACCCGATTTAATTAACTACTCATAATATGTTTCATGAAATATGATTTAGTAACCGAACAAATATATTTGCCAGAAATAATTTTTGCCATCCTAATTACGAAATAAATACGTATTTTGTAAGCAATATTCAATCTCTATAGTGTTTCAAAATTAGCATTCTCATTATGAGTCCCATTACTCTACGAAACTCGACATAATACATTACAGATCTTGACGTTTTGCAAATCTGATAACTGCGAGCGAAATAGGAAATATATTTTCAAATATCTCAACTTTCTTAGAAATATTAATGACTACTTTTCAAAATCATTTTCTGTGTAATAAAAATTTAAATTCATCATAATACCTCACCTAATAAGTTACCATACAAATGAGGATATAATATGAATAAAAGATCCTCATTTGTATTTTAAGCAAATGAAGATACGAACAATGTCTGAAACTTTCTTATTCATTCCTTAGAAATAAGCGTAAAGGTTACAACGTTTTTTTAATAGAAATAATATAGTTTTTGTGAAACAAGTTTACATAAATAAATAACATAAAGCATTGTATGAATTAATACTGCGTTTAAATAAGAAATTATGTATTTTTTAAGTAAAGATTTTAAATTATTTCGATATATGCCATATGTAAAATATTTAGTTATATATCATTATTCATGCAATATCATTTACAATATTATATAATGGTAAATTATAAGGGTAAAGTTGCAATAATTTTAAATTTCTACAAATTCTTTTCTATTTCTATTTCTACATTTACAAAGTTAAATAAAGCCGGCAACATTTTTTATTGTTAGCTGCCTTTTAAGAAAACCATTTTCATATTTATCAAGTATATAATATTTCTTTTCGATATTCGATATTTCTTTTTAAAGCATTCAATAACATTCGTTTAGTAATATAAGTGGCGTAAATTGAATAATGTAAGAATTTCGATTGAAAAATATCCAGTTTTCTTGCGTCATTTTCTTAACAATAAGTTATTTTCTATTAATAAATATTACGTAAAATAAACGTTATTATGAAATAAAAAGTTGTGCTCCTGACAAAAAAATTAAAATGTAATCATAAAAATTCAAATTTCACTATATAAGTTAATTAAATGCACAATTTAAAACTTTAGCAACAACCATTTCTCCCCATAATCTTTATCAGAAAATTCAAAAGAAATATTTGGAAGACGAAATTCTCAGACAGTTCATAGACAGTATTGTTAAAGTATGAAGAAATCATACTAACGCAAAAATGATTATCTCGTATAAACTATGGAACCAAACAAATAAAGCTTTATCGACAGAATAACTTTAATATAAATCAGAAGTCACCTTTTTTATACCTGCAGCCCACATTTATATCACTGTTAGTAGTAACATTTTCTTTCCTCACATCTTTTCCACAGTAATAGCGAATTATAAAGCAAGGAAGCACTTTTACTTTATAAAATTTATAAAGCGAAGTTACAGCAAGTTAAAGCCTATAATAATAACTTATCAACTACTTTATGTCAGATTTTCACTAAGTTTGGCAAAATAAATCTTTATAAAATAACTTACTATAGTTAAAGCTGTATTTGTATTTATACTTTTCATACACTGAAGCGTGATGTCTGAGGAAATTGTATTAAAATAATTAAATTATTAATAAGATTACTTAAGTTAATCTGCTACTGGCTCAATTTTTGTAAGAAACAGACAAAGTCTCCTCTTTCAAAAATATTCAGGCGATTTCTTACTTTGGCCAGAATAAAATTAACAGAAATGCAACCTGATTCCACAGGATACGAGGTAAGGAAAGGTCAATATCATTTTCCACTAATTTGGATATAAGACAGGCACTTTCTTCGCCATTGATTTTCATATCCAGCATCATCAATTTATATTTTCTTCACTTCAACTAATTTCTAACTGTTCTTTTTGGCAAGTTGCATTGGATTCTTCAATATTTTCTGTAAATGATTTTTCATTCAGTCGTACATAATCAATTTCAAAATATCTTCAAATCGTCGATTGGTTTTTCCATGTCCAATTTGAATTCGTTGGGATGGCTATTTAATCTCTTAATGTCTTCTGGAGTTGCATCATCTTTTTGAGAGGATAAGTCCGGAAACGGATGAAATCCTTTCTTTAATAGATTGTAACGAAGTAGTTCAAGTGTGTCGATATATAATGATCCTATACTTTGGCAGCAAACAAGATAGTTTTATTAGCTCCTTGAAGCTACAAATTCATATCATTAAATCTTTTGAAAATATCTGTTGTTTTTAATTTTTTTCAACTGTCGACAGAGATTGGTCTCTTTATTACTTTCAAATAACTTTCAAATACTCATTATAACTTTCAATCTCATGGCATTATCATTTAAAGCTACAAAACATGCCAAAAGTATACAGTTTGTTAGCCACCGAACTTCTGTGTTTAACAGTAACTATTAAAATCTTTTTTATTGTCCTGGCAAAGCTCTCGAAATATTCTATCATTTTTTGCATTAGTTTTGATATTGTTTACAGCCCTAATTATTATAATTAATGAGGAATTGATGGTTCCACTTATATATTTTTCTACAAGATGTTGTCTCTTCACCACAGAATAAATATACAAAATATTTAGCACTTCTTCCTTCCATACTGCATGCATTGAGGTAGTATGATTCCTTTATCCTTTACTTACAAAATATTATCTCTACAGTTTCAAATTCTCCTAGAGAAATTTTTATGGATTTACGGAAAAAAATAAAAATAGTTATAATCGGTTACAATTTAAATTTCGTATTTTTAAATTATTTAATTTTTTACTTTTTAATTTAATCCCTTTTGGCCTTTTAATTTACATTTTTTAATTATATTTATATATATTCTTACGTTATAATAGCTTTAGTTTAAAACTTGTATACTTATTTAAATATAAAGTATAGTATTGTAAAAATAATGCGGAAGAAATTAATTACTTTATGTAAATTCTGTCATTTGGGAAGTTATTTTATTTTTTATAAGATGCTGTAATTTCATACTTTAAAAGTCAATATTCTTGTAACTGTTTAATGATCTATTTAGTAAATACAAAAATGCAATTATCTTTTAACTGCTTGCTGTAACCAAAAATATTTACATTTATGTTCACAAAATCTATGGTGAAATATCCCAGTATTTTTTTTAAAGTTAAATGTCGATTTGCATTCAATCATTTTGAATTCTTCTTCTTCTTCATTGGCGCTACAGTCCCATGGTAGGCCAAGGCCGTCTACTGGTAGATTTCGAGACAGGCGAAGTTTTCTTTTTTCGGGATAGGTTTGTCTGCCCTACGCCCACCGTTTTACAGTTCTATTCACCAGGAGGGCTGATTGTAGCTTGGCTAATGCTCTGTAACACAGTGTTCCTATTTTTACCCTCGGTACCACAGGTTTTGGGTTTGAGTCACGGCGGTGCCATGGATGTTTGTAGAGGTTCAGAATCCAGCTTAAGCCGTAGATTATCCACATCATTCCCAAACTGTATTGGGGCAACTCGGCTCTAGGTGATTCGGTGTGGAGGGGTGTGGTATAAGTAGTAGAAGTAGCAGTAGTCATATTCGCCAGTGAACTATAGTTTAAAGTGGTTTCTGAATCACTACAAACATCCATGGACCCACTCGACTCAAACTGGAGATCTGTAGCACCGAGCTCCAGAGCGAACCATTATATATTACAAACTGAAAAATAAAACAGAAACTTCTAATTTCTAAATACACTAAGAGATACTTAAAGGAAATGAGCTAAAAGTAGTTTGATTAGTGAAATTATATATCCAGTAAAGAAAAATTTGCAAGGAATGATTTCAAAAACTTGGAATGAAATAGATTTTTTCAATATTCGCTTTATTTTTGAAACATTAGATGTTATGTACTGTATAACAATATGTATTTTAAATCATTAAATGAGTTATATAATAATAAGGAATTATAATGAATGATATAATAATTACATAATAGTAATGATATTATGTATATATATATAGTATATTTATATATATATATATATATATAATATTTGTTTTGAATAATAATGTTACATAAATGTTAATGTTTTGAAAGCTAAACTATTATACTGTCCATACATACATTCAGAAATAAATATTAAAAACGTATATATAAAATAACACAGCGTACAGATAACGTATAGAATCTTATACAAAATATATATTATTTAATTATTTTGGACAATATATATAACATTTTTACATTATGGTTATTTTTAACACATATGTAAAATATTTTCTTTATTCTGAAGAAGGTTTTGTATTCAGTGTAGTTATTTAAATTCATTAAATTAAATCATTAAATGAGTTATATACTAATAAGGAATTATAATAAATGATATAAAAACTACATAATATAAATGATATTACAGACATATAATTACACACATAATCTTTCTCAAGCTAAACTATTATAGTGTTTATACATAGATTGATAAATAACTTATAGAAACTTATATATAAAATGACAATAGTATAGATAATGAAGTACAGATATAGATAATGAATAGAATCTTATACAAAAGATATAACATTTATATATTTAGGACAATAAAATGTAGCGAATTTATATTATGGCTATTTATAGCGCATAAGTATGGTATTTATTTTATTCTCAAAAAGCTCTTATGTACAGTATAGTTATTTATTCATAACAAAAAGCAAGACCCCCAACAAAATGCTTCCCACATAAAAACAAAATAATAAAAATAATAATAAAATAAAAAATTCTTTTTTCTCCTAAATTCGTGGTTACGCTTACATCAGATACAATAAATCGAGGAATTTTTTTTTTACCCAAGTTTTTAGATAATAGCTTCTATGGAATCCACATTTTCCTTTTTCTAACCTAAATGATATTTTCGGTTTCGGGAATAAAAGTCCCCGTAATAACAGTATTGGAAGCATGCCAAAAAAAAGAATAAAAAAAGAAGCGTGATCAGTTAAAATCCACCTACTTATTACATTTGGGCGCATGGATATTTTCTTCGTTAAATACCGTAAGCGCAAGAAATAGTTTTCGTAAAAACATGAAAGCTATTTACGACGTGCGTGTGTGTAGGTAGTACGATTAATGTAACCAAAATAAATACCAATAATGATCTTTACAAACAGTAGGCAAATACTTGAGAGATAAGGTTTTTATATAAAAATACATTACTTTAGCTGGAATCAGTAATCGTACCTTAATAAGCATACTGTATTTATTACAGGTGAGAAGTTCAGGGTCTCTCTTATACATGTTATTTTAAAACACTTATACTCGTTAATATAATATGCTGAAAAGTTTCTGTGTTTCGTTCGTTAGCAGTTAGTGCATTATTTTAGTAATCTATGTAATGTATAAAATTGTAATCACTTTTAGTTGATGCACTATAAATTACTACGATGATATATATTTGCTAATGAATTTGATTAACTTAATACGCAATGATTAACTTTTTACAATGGTTTTAGATTCTGTACTAAAGAATTTAAAATGATAGTTTCTAATTCCAGCCTTTCAATTTAAATTTTAAAAAATTATAATGCAAAAAAAAAAAAAAAAAAAAAAAAATCGTAATATTATAATACTTAAGTAAATACGTTTCCTAAATTACAGATGTAACTGAATTTTTTAAATCACTATATTTATTGGCAAATATTTTTATTTAAATACAAAATATTTTTGGGAATTTTATTATATAACTAGAAAATAAATTAAAATATGGCACATGTTCACAGTGAATATTTTAATAATATTAAGTAATCTACGTATTTTATTTGAAACAAGATAACTATCAAACTAATAATCAACACTACATATTAATTTAAATAAAATTTAATTTCTAAAAATTTACAAATTCTTATTCTTAGGTATGTTATACATTATATACTTAAGGTGATTGATATGCGTTTCATACATTTTTTAATCAATATAAAATTTATCCAATATCTTATCGAACTTTGTGGTAAATAGACATAATTGAATTCAATTGAGATCAATTCCTGCATGAAGTATATGACAATAAAACCTTCAATATATTTAAAAAATTAAATTAAAAAAAATAAATATTTAATTTAATTGAAAAAATTAATGCCCTCTATTAATAAAATTCTCAAAATTTCTGACTTTGAATATTCCAATATTATGACGTTTATATATATATTTTCAACTAAATAATTTTTAAAATTATTTAGACAAGCATGTTACACTATGTTTTAGATTCATGTTTCTCATTATTCAAAATCAAGACAAAGAAAAGTTTATAATTGCCTACATCAGTAAATATTGAAAGAGTTCAGATTACAATTTGAATAAAATAAATAAATCGTACCAAATAATCAATGAAACTGTTAATAAAGAAATTTTCATTTAATGCTTAACATAAATAATACTTTCTTCGAAATCCTAATTGATTTGTTTTTATCATTAATGAATCTGCCGTACTTGTGAAAATATATTTATTTTATAACTAAATAAGCATAGATGAGCCTTCTTATAAATATTTGTTGAATTCTCTGAAAGTGCAATTCAAAAATATTTTACTCGAAAATGAAAGAAAAGGTAAACACTTTATAATACACAAAAGCAACATGGCTCCACAAATGACAAATATTTCTGTCCGGCACCGACTTTTACACCCAATTCGACCCCGTTTGAATGCAAATGTAAATTGATTTCCGAGATTTAGGCTTCTAGTTAATTGGAATCATTTACATACAGAGAAAATGAGTTCCCGTTTCTGCAGAAGTTAGCGTGTGTGCATATTGCCAAGGGCACTGCGTTTGTTTTTCTTCAGGCCTCGCCACGAATTAGTTTGCTCAGTAGTGCCGGATGTCTTATAAAATCGGCAAACAATTGGCTCAGGCTTCTGGCATGTTAAATAAGGAGATCTGGGTGGTTCTGCTCACCGACAAGAGAAAAGAAAGGGAATTACAAATAGATCTCGCGAAAGAAGTTTCTTTGATTGAAAGTATAATTTTTAGAAATATTTGCGTCTTGTTTGTTTGTTGAATTAAGGATTCCGCTAGAAAGACGGTTGATATAGGTTTTATAGGTTTTTTTCAAATGTTTGATAATATAATGTCTGTTTAAAAATTGTTCTGAAATAAATAAGCAAGAATACACTTTGCAAATTTAACAGAAAACGAATGTAATAATATAATTGGGAAAATTATCTTTTTTAATATTACTCGTTTCAGTTTGTTATTTGTTATACAATTTTTTAATTATATGTGCTTTGGGTACTTTATAGAGATGTAATAATTATTTGTTGGTTTTATTTACATTTATTATAATTTTTTAAAACAAAATACAACACTGCTGAATCTATTAAAAATCTATCGAAAATATAACAATACAATTTTATTTACAAAATTGACGAATATTATTTTATAATTTACATTACCTTTGAAAGTTAATTACCTTTGAATTTAATTATTACTTAATGATAATGCTATAATCTATAATATTTTTATTGTAATGCTAAAATTACATATGAGTCAACAGTTCGTAAAAATAATTCTAAGCGTTTCGCACAGGAAAAATTGTAACAATAATTTAAAAACTATAAAATGTCATTCGAAGAAAGGCGCCTTTAGTTTTAAGTTTTCTCTCCAAATGTGCTAATTTTGGGTCTTTTTTTAGAACTTAATATAATTTATTTTTGCAAAAGAATGTTCATTTTATTTACTGGAACTAAATAAATATGTATTTATGTTCATGTTTTATTTTAGGTACTCCAATTCTTTCTCTTTTATAAATCAAACTCTTTCCTGGCCATTTTTTCTCAGTAAGTTTGCAGTTACAACACGTCTTGAGGACAATAAGATCACAATAAAAGTTCACAGTACAGTAGAATTCCGATTATCTGAGTTAGTATAGACCAAGTATAATTCGTACAAACACAAAACTTGAAAACACCAAATTTACGTAATCGCAAATTTACATAAAATTAATATAAAATTTACAAGTAATTTTTAATTTTTGTGGTATTGCGTGTACTTACAGATTTTTTATGTACAATTATCATTGTATTTATACAATTTTGGAATAAAATGTACAGTCCTTGATTTTTTTTTAATAAATGACTTCATTCTCTGGTTGAGATATTACATCATTGCATAAGTGTCTTCAGAATTGCCGTTATAGCCTATTCTGTCTACTAATGCATTCACGGATTTTTGTAAATCTTTCAGAATATGTCATTTTCAATAGATGGACAGGGGTTTCAATATTACTGCTATGTTGTTCGCGGTTTTCAGTCACGTCTATAATCTTATCTTTCGTTATTCATTACTGTTTTTCTGCCTTCATCAACTCGGTAATATATTCTTCAATAAGATTTCCAGCAGAAGGAATTCTTGTCATACCTATACAAAGTTCATCGGTTTCAATTCAGCGTTCTTTTCTGAAATTTAATGCACAGCATTTTTCCAAGTGTAACCTGATTGCATCATTCTATAACTCTTTACATTTCTTCGAGTCCTACAATCAACTATAGCGTCTTTTCAATACTGAAAAATACTTTGATCAAACCAGTAAATCCCATTTGGTAGCTTCTAACATACTTTACATTAAAAACGTGCCACAAAGGTTTTTTTTCTTTCAACAACTGGGTTTAAAGCGGAAACTCTGTTAAGCATGGTCGAATAATCGGAATTCACACTTTGTAGAAAAAATTTCATTTTATCGATAGTAGCGAATGAAAAAAATGGCCTTTTAACTCCAATTAATAAGCTTCAGTATCGTGTAAAGTTGTTTTAAATATTTATAATTATATCCCTATTCTTATGATTCCTTTTAATCTTATAATTTATCTCATATATAACAACTTATAAATAAAAACTGACAGAATAAAATTCTTAAATAGTTGAAAAGTACAAAATGAAAAAAAAAAAAAAATTCTCAGATCAGTTCAATTAAATTTCATACACTTCAACCATAATATTAAATTCATAAATTATTTTTTAGAATATTTTGTTTACATGGTGTACACCCAATAAGATATTTATTATAACTGAAATATAAAAATATTCATATTTTTATATATCTTACAACTATTGTAACCATTCTCCGAGGTTTCTTGCTCTTTTATACATTGAATTCTTTTGTGTGACACCCTGCTTTTAGACAGAGTGTCACAAGAGCTGATATCATCCAGTTGATACATGTTTAAAGAGCATTCGACTCGATAGAGAGACATCGTGTATGAAGAAGTGCTCTGCGTTCACCCCGCGGAAATAAAGTCGCAGTTTAAATATTTCTCATCGTGCCAAAAACACGCTCTAAATCTGATTGAATTTTGGGTTCGCGGAGCGGTCTTCTGACATTTTGAAAAAGTACATTCTAGAAGCATGTTTCTGACAATGCTCGCCACAAAATAAAACTATTTTTAGCTTTTTTGGTATTATACTCGTATTCAGCAATCTGACATTTAACATAAATTTATTTCATTTATTTTTATTTTTTAATTCGATATTAAATGTACAGTTAAATTAAGGTTTTAATTTATATAATTAATTTTTTTTAAATTTAACTGCTTTACCTAATGGCAAAAAAAATTATTCTCCAAATAAACCTTGAATAATTATGTGAATTTTAATTGTTCATTCTTATTCCACTTGGTAAACAGCAACATTTAGACCAAGTCCAAGATTCCATGTGGTCTCATGGAAGGAGAGTAAGGGTGAGAATCTTGTTGCTATGGAGCACCAGTAGTTACAAGTTACACTTAGCTCCGTGACTTTGACTTTTTATGGGGTATGATTGCCTTCCCAATGCTCAACAGTCATATTAGACCGGGACCTACGACTTAAAGTGGATTCAAACTGTTTATTTCATTATACATTTATGGGTATCAGCTTAAAAAAACGATAAGCAATTTCATGGTATGAGTCTCAAAAATCCAATAATGTTGAGAAGCCTCATTTATTACTGCTTTTAATAGTCTCTTTTTAAATTTAATTTCAGATATAATTTATATATCTAGCAATACTATTCCAGTATGTACATTTTACTTTAAATATCGAATTTATACTCATTTCTGAAATTGATTTTAATACTATGAAAATATATTTAGTGTTATATATTTTAACACAATTTAACAATTAACTACACTTCAGAATGTTAATAATTACACTAACCATAAATGTTAAAAATAGGAAAAAAAAGAAAGTGTTATTGATCTCATATCGAGTTTATTTAAAATGAAACATTCACATTAAAAAAAATAAAGGAAAAATATAAAATATATATAACATTTTAGCTCATATGTTAATAATAATTTTATAATAAAGAAGTGTTTACATAACTATAAAGAAACGTAATTTCTTTTTAAGGAATTTGTCTTTTAAGTTATTTGGCAAGCAATAGGAAAGCACATCATATAATTAAAGTAAACTAGCATAAGATATCATATCGTGAATATGTTATTCAAAGAGTAACATAAAATATAAGGGTGTAAAAATAGATTCAACTTTTTTTTTAAACAGGATTATATTCATTATTAATTTACATTTTTACAGCAAATTTCTCCATTCCAATTGTTGTGTCGTTGATTAAAATTTCTATTAAAAGTTATTTGAGACCATTTTTTTTTTCATATTTAGGCAACTATAATAATTAAAAATGCAACAATAAAAGTGTTACACGAAATAAAAATCTATTGATTCATTCCATACTTACATCTTTAAAACATTTTTCTAATAAATTTCAGAAACAATTATCCGTTTCTAAAAATTTTGCAAATTGTGTTTGACGTAAAAGTTTATTAAAATATATGAGATCGGGTATTTTTTTTCTTGAGGATAGTTTCCATTTCCTGAAGTATTATTTTAAATAAAAGTTAAACTGTCTGCTTTGACTTTCACAATATTTTTCAATTAAAAATATAAAAATAGAAAGGCCATTAATAAATGTATACTAAAGATAAATAACATATTCAATTAAATTAATATATATAAAAGATAAAAAAAAAACTATACACTTTTTAAAAAACAATCAGAAATGATGATAATGCATATTTTGTTTAAACATTTAGTGCTTAAAAACTAAATGAATATTAATCGCAACTTATTTAAAACTGATTCAGCATTTTATTTTAATTAACAAATATTAAAATTTGCTATTTTTTCAACGATAAAAATTTAAACATTGTAAGTCATATTACAAAGACTAGCTGATCAGATAAATTTCAGTTAGTTATTAATTTGATAAGAATATTAAAAATAATGTTATTATTTTAAAATAAACATTTTTATATTTAGCGTAGGTTAAATAATTAATAGGTTAATAAATAATAAGTTGAATATTTAAAAGAATCTGACTAAAAAAACTCATCGTTACTGCATTCTGTGATCTATACATTCCTTTTCAGTGAATTTTTAAAAAGTAGAATACAATTAAATATAATATGTAACTGAGACATTAATGATATAAGCGAAATATTCTAGTTCAAATTTATTTTTGAACGTGATTGAATGATAGACCTTTCTACAACAGAAAAAAAATCTATATTATTTGAAAATACAAGATTAATAAAATCTAACTCACAAATCTTTAAGTTTCATATTAGAAAGTTTTACAATATTTTTTATTTAAACGTATGTACACATAAACTATTATTATTATAGAAATTATATACAGTATTGCAAGTATTAAAATAATTAATAATTTTGTGGACACTAATAACCAGCTAGTGAATTATTTGATTATGCTACAAATTAATGAAATTTATATAACTTTTTATATTGTTATATCATTAATGAAAATATTTCTATTACAATATTAATATTTCTTACAAACTGCTATTCATACAATTTCAAATAATAATTATGGATTAATACAATATCTTTTTATATTTCATCAATATAAACAATACATTTATGACAATTTTTCAAAATATAGAATTATTTGAATTCAAAATTTAGTAAATTCAATAGGAAATTATGGATTTACAGGACAGTGGGTGGAATCAAATGAGAAATAAGTTTTTAACAATAATAAAATTAAATTAAATAATCTTGAGTTTCTGAAAAATACTTTTTACAAATTAATAAAACAACATTATATTTAGAATGATTTAAAAATTGTTTATAAATGATATATAAGCTATAAATAAGAGATTTATATAGCTTATATATCACTGATATAGAGAAGCGTATTTAGATATAGCTAGATAAGCTATATCTAAATAAGCTATATCTAGATAATTAAAATAATCAATATTTTTAAGCAAAATTAAAATTTAGCAAAAAAGGGTTATGATTTATAGTTATTATTTACATAATTTAACAAATAAAACATGGAAAGTAATTAGGAAAGTTTTGCATATATGATTGTAATCTTCTATGAATATTTAGATCTCCTGGTTAGAATTTTAAGGATTTATGCTTTTACTCAACACAAAACCAAAACATTTCTGGAATCATTACTTGTTAAACCGCTGTATTATAGAATAACCCTGACTAATAAAAGTGATGTTTCAATAATAACAGAATACAAATTCAAGGATAAAAAATGATTTACTGGAGGGTCAGAGAAACTATATTCTTATCACGTGGGCTTTTATTATGGATTCTCTAACTTTTATATATTAAACACATATGTTACATATGCTTTATCTAAGATTACTGAAAGCTGATTAAAAAAAATTATGTTCATTTTTTTAATATCACAAAGAAGTTTACAGTAAAGATACGTATTACACATTCTTGAAAACAAATAATTCAAATTAACTTTAAATATCACTGCCGACGAATAACGATATTTCACTTAAAGGAGACCACAAAGCAGTTTCATGCCATAGCAGAAAAAGCGCAATCTTCCGCAGCACATGCCCTACAGACCTGTTGCTTGTCAAGTCCAAGCCAGTCATCCAATATCAAACCAAACATCCAATGCAGCAAACCAGTTCTCTTCAAAAAAACCCAAGAAGATAAAAAAAAATGGCAGCTACACCCGTGCATAATATATTGTGATACCATATGGTTTAAATTTTAACTATTCTCGATCTGAGGCGAAAATCCGATGGCGCGTTTTTATTAAATGAAATATGCCTTCCCAGGAAATGAGGTTGGGGAGAACTTTGAGAATGTGGGGCCCCGAGATGTCATATGTACTTATTTACAGTCTCGCGTTTTCTAGGCCCCAGAGTGTGATTCCAGTCTTCTCCACCCGCCCCTTCCCCCCGGTGGTATAAATCATATTAACTCGTAAATTGAACATGTGTCTCGTGGATGGGGATCTGGGAAGAATAAACTTTTGTGGGGAGGACTAATTGAGTGATGGGTCTGTTGCGGCGTGCGAGACATCTGAATTAGGATATTAGTTATGTGCTATTATTTTCTTTCCGTTGTCTGCCCAATGAATTTATTTTTTAATTTAATATATTTTACATCAAATAGAGACTTTAATAGTCTCTTGTTCAACGTACTGAGTAGAAAAGTGTATACGAATAAGTGAAGTGCATATATTTTTTATCATTCGTATATTTCTTGGATAAATACTCATGGAACACTACAAGCCTAATGCAATTCGCTGATGAATTTAAATTATTTTAAATTCATTTTTTGCATCAAATTATACGTTTAATGTACTGTGTTATGTATTCGATTTTGTATATATCAGAAAGAATTGCGGCGTTGCAGATACAAAGAGAGTGCACAACAACGGATAATATATTTTTTGCGCCATTCACCATATAAATATGTTTACTATTGCAAAATAATGTATCAAAAATGAAATATTCCACAATAGTAATATTCAGTGAATACCTTATTTTGTTGGGTTCCACCTTATGGAAAATCTTTCAAGCGCGTTTGTTCTCATAAGCATATTTTATTAAGTTCACTGTTTGTATCCGTAACTCCTTAACTTTAAATGTGTCTTTAATAGGTTTTCACATTTTACCTTTTTTTAATTCCTACTATTAGATCACACTCTCCCTATATATATCTCGTTCAAATGTTCATTCGTTAAAAAATACTTTTTATTCATCCACTCAAGTTCAAATACATTTTTTTTTAACTTGAAGTGTATGACACTGGATGCTAATACAGTTTTTTTCAAATATTAATTCATTAATTAAATTTAATTTTCTCTTCTGAATATTGAAGTCGTTATAGTTTTTAGACATCTACATTATTTATATTTTGTATTTATTCCTTTTTATATATTAAAACTTTAATGTATTAGAGCAGAGAATGATACAAAAAAAACTAGCACAGCATTAAAACTTTAAAGACAGATATTCGAAAGGCTACAAAGTATGAATATTTCAGTATAGTTACTGGAAATAGTTAAAATCTCAGAATGTATCGAATATCATATTTATATATTTGACTAAATTAAACGCATATATGTTTACGGACAAAAAACGGGCAAACAGAATCCTTGGATTTTTACCAATAATTTCCCTTTTTCACAATTTCCAATGAAATAATACTGACTTTGCAATGCATGAAATTCATATTACTGCGAATGAATTTTTATTCTCAGTAATAGTACAGTACATTTCTCTAAACAGCAGAATGCGAATTGTAAATAACCACAAAACTCCATCTGTAATGCGGAAATGAAGATATAAAATAGGAAATCGTTTCCTTCAGACTACATATCTGCTGCTTAACGACTGAAAGGAACACAAAGCGTGCCTATCACCTGAGTGTGACAGGAAGCAGAGCACAGAGACATTCCTGCAAGTTATCAGGAAATAATAAATATAACTTACTGGTCCAATGTTCATAGATAACTGCATATATTTTTCCATTTCATATAAGAACAAATAATGTTTATAGATTTTGGCAGCTAATGTAAAATTCTTTTATACTATTTCTAAAACAAAATGTCTAGAAAATGGATATTTTGCATTATCGATCTATATATTCTTATATACATTCCTTCATATTATTAGATGTTATATATTATAAATTTATGCATTCCAAATAGTGCATTAAAATATATACCTTTAAAATAAGCAACATTGTATTCCAATATTGTGTAAATAAAAGCTTGTTTCTGTTTTCGAAAGATGCTTTTAAGTATAAAAAGGGAATTTTTTTTTTCGAATTTTTTAATAAACATTTCATAATTTTCTTGAAACAAAATATTTAAGCTTGCCAAAGAATAAAGTGTGTATTAAATCAATTAGTAAACCTTTGTCAACTATAGAACGAAAGTTAAATTCAATTTTATGAACATTTCAAAACTTTATTGTTTTTAGTTATTCACAAAAAAAATGATAAAATTAAAACTGAAGAAAAATAATAAAATCGAAAATCGATATCTATATCTATATACAGAAAGAGGAAAAAAAAAATAAATAAAGTTTTTCCAATTAAAAGCATTTCTCGAAGTCTAATATCATGGACACGCACTTTCCTAAATATCACAGTTAAAAATAACTATTTAAAAATGCCTATTTTAAATATGTTTAATGTTTTTTTTTTATAATTTTAAATGTTTTTATGAACATTTTTCAAGTAAAAATAATTCCTAAATTATTTTTCCATTTCCAGGTATACTGTAAAAAAGTAATTTTCATCTGTTCAAAATTCTACGAAATTCTGCAAATTGTTTTTGTATAAAATATTTTTCCAAACTTAGAGTTTGAATGAGTTGTCTGTAAATGAATTAAAATAGTGTAAAATATACTTAATAGCTAAAAATAATTAAAATATTTGTATATTTCATTTCGGTTAACTAAAAATTAGACAGAAAAAAAAAGCATGCTATGAAAGGAGATTTAGGTTCTTATACTTACATAGATAATTAATATAAACTTCTTTTATTCCCTTTAAACTGAAATATAAAATAGCTAAACTTAAAAAGAATGAAAAGTTTAGAAAGTTTAAATTTCATATCAACAGTATTTTATTTATTTTGAAAATGAAAATATGTCTTGACTGAGATCAAAACTTCGATTTAATAGATATTCTGTAGAAAATAATTTTTAATTACTAAAAATTCTACGAAATTCTGTGAATCATTTTGTATAAATTGTTTTTTTCAAATTTAGACTTTGAATGGGATTTCTGAAAATGAATTAAAATATTGTAAAAAATAACTAATAGATTAAAATATTTAAATTATTTTTTTTTATATTACATTTCGGTTAACTCCAAATTAGACTGAGAAAAACATGCTATTAAAAGAGATTTAGGTTATTACAGTTAAATAGATAAATAATATAAACTTATTTTATTTCTTTTAAACTGAAAATAAAATAGCCAAATTGAAAAAGCGCTGTACGATATGAATACGAAAAAAAAAAAAAAAAAAAACATACATCATATAAATTCAATTTGGAAAGAACCCTTTTTCAAAATGAAATTAAATCTATTTATAAATAATATATATATAAATTCTAAAATTGTTGATTTGTGGGACTTTAATTTCTTAAATATTAACATTCATTCCATGGTTAGAAAATTTAAATTTCAGTCCACTAGCGTTTTATTTATTTTGAAAATGAAAATTTATCTACACTGAGCTCAAAAACTTCGTTTTAATGGTTCTTCTGCAAAAAGGAATTTTAAATTATTTAAAATTCTATGTAATTCTGGGAATTATTTTGTATAAATTATTTCTCCAAGCTTAGACTTTGATTGGGATTTCTGAAAATGAATTAAAATATTGTAAAAAATAGCTAATAGCTTAAAATATTTAATTTATTTTTTATAATAAATTTCGCTTAAACCCAAATTAGACTGAAGAAACATCCTGTATAAAGATATTTAGATTCTTATAGTTAGATATATATATATTATAAACTTATTTTATTCCTTTAAACTGAAGTATAAAATAGCTAAATTTAAAAAGCGCTATACGATATAAATACAAAAAAAATCATATATCATATAAATTAAATTTGAGAACGAGAACATTTCTGAAATAAAATAAACAATCAATAAGTATGTATATATGAATTTTATCATCTCTGATTTTTGAGACTGTTTAATTTCTTAAATATTAACATTCATTCCGTGGCTAATTTAAATTTATGAACATCAATATTTTATTTATTTTGAAAATAAAAACTGGTCTTCACAGAGCTCAAAACCTTTAATTTAAGAGGTCTTCTGTAAAAAGTAATAAAGTAATTTTCAATTATTTAAAATTTTACAAAATTCTGCAAATTGCTTTGTATAAATTATTTTTCCTAACTTAGATTTTTAAGTGATTTGTTTAAAAATGAGTTAAAATATTGCAAAAAAAATCAATTCATTGTTAAAAATAGTTGAATTATTTCGTATGCTACATTTTGCTTAATTCCAAAAAAACTGAAAGACTGAAAAAACATGCTGTATAAAGAGATTTTGATTCTTATAGTTAGATAAATAAATAATATAAATTTTGTTTATTCCTTTAAAATGAAATATAAAGTAGCAAAATTTAAAAAGTTCTATACGATATGAATACAGTAAAAAAAAACATGCATCATATAAATTAAATTTCAGAATGAGCATATTTCTAAATGAAAATAAACTATCAATAAAAAATATATATGAATTTTATCATCACTAATTTTTGAAACTATTTAATTTATTAACTTTCATTTCATGGCTAGAAAATTTAAATTTCAGGTCATTGATATTTTATTTATTTCGAAAATGAAAATATGTCTTTAAACTTTCTGTCTTTTTTTTTGTCTGATTGAGATAAAAAACTTCGATTTAATAGATCTTCTGTAATTACTTAAAATTCCACTTAATTCTGAGAATCGTTTGTATAAATTATTTTTCCAAACTTAAAATTTGAATACTTTTCTGAAAATGAATTAAAATAGTGTAAAAAGTATCTAATAGCTAAAAATATTTAATTTATTTTTTTTATATTACATTTCGGTTAACTCTAAATTAAACTAATGAAAAAAGCGATTTATATTCTTATAGTTAAAAAGATAAGTAATATAAACTTATTTTCATTAAACTGAAATATAAAATAGCTCAATTTAAAAAACGCTATACTATATGAAAAAAAAAAAATTCATCGTATATATTAAATTTGAAAAAGAGCTCATTTCTGAATGAAAATAAACAAACTAATAATATATATGAATTTTACCATCATTGATTTTTGAGACTGTTTAGTTTCTTTAATATTAACATTCACTATTAAAATAAAGTATCGTAAAATACTTAGTATGAATTTTATCATCACTGATTAGTGAGATTATTTAGTTTCTTTAACATTAACATACACTATTAAAATAAACTATCGTATAATATACATATATGCATTTTATCATCGCCGATTTTTGTGCCTGTTTTCTTTAATAACATTCACTATTAAAATATATATAATATGTATGAATAAATATATAATATGTATGAATTTTTCATCACTGATTTTTTAGATTATTTAGTTTCTTTAATATTAGCATTCACTATTAAAATAAACTACGGTATAGTATATATGAATTTTATCATCACTTCTTTTATCACAAAAGAATTCTAAAAATAAAATTAAAGAAAAATAATCTAATCGAAAATCAATATCTATGCGCAGAAAAATGGAAGTAAATAAATAAACAAGTATATTCAACTAAAAGCATTTCGCAAAGTAGTCCAATTCCATGAAAATTATAGAAGACTATAAAGACTATTTAGTTTCTTTAATATTAACATTCATTATTGAAATAAACTGTCGTATAATATATATGGATTCCATTATTACTGATTTTTGAGACTATTTAGTTTCTTTAATATTAACGTTCATTCTATGGATGGAAAATTTAAATTCCAGATCACCGGTGTTTTATTTATTTCGAAAATGAAAATGTGTCTTCACCGAGCTCAAAAACTTCGATTTAATAGCTTTTTTATTAGAGGATATTTTTGGCAGAGAGCTCAAAACTTCCTTTCCAAATCTCGGCTCTCTGCCTTTGAATGACTCTCGGGGGATTCAAGCATCCAAACAGACCGCGCTCATTAGAAGTTGAAAAAAAAGAGTCATCTTTTGCAGAACCTATTTTTGGAGGAATGCTTTTCAATTGCATCTATGGCACGAGTTTCTTTTTTTTTTTTTTTTTTTTTTTGGAGAGTTTTTAACTTTGCGTCAAATGGGATTTGTATCAGAAATCAAGATGTTTTATGTTTAATTACCTCTTAAATTGAAAATCAAAACGGTAGGCATCTTTTATTCGCATACTTGATATTTCCCAGATATCATTATTTTCTAGAAAGTTACTTTTGCTGCCATGATATTTAGAATGTATAAAATTATATATTTCTTGAATAATTTAAAGCATTTGATTTGAATGTACTGAAATCTTGTATACTTTTATTTCAATTTAATTTTTTCAAGTTCCCAAATGTATTAAAGGAATTTTTTTTTAAAGATAATATTTATAAATAACACATCCGGATTTTATTGTTTTATAATAAAAACGAAACTTCTCATATATTTTTAAATGAACGGATAAATGCTTTTCATAAGAAATTGAAATTTTCCCTGTAACCGTGCTTCCTCCTACGCACTGCAAAAGCGACCATGTACAGTAGGACACGAGAGTCGTACCCGAGAGCAAGTACAGCGCAACCGACGTTGCCGCTGTGAAACGTTTAATACAGCGCAATTAAGCGCTTCAGTTGAGAAACGTTTATTTTTAAATTCTCAGCCTGAGAGGAAATATATTTAGCACTATCATGTGTAACAGTTAGCCTACACACTCACATCCGGACAGGTAGTTTATTCCGCGCAAACCTAAGTATCGGGTTTTCGGATTAGAAGGGGAATCCTTCCACGAATGTATAATTAGAAGTCTGTAAATGTGTAAAATAGTGTATATCACAAATTGTATGTCTGTGATGCCTGTGCGTGTTTCAATAAAGCGGTGAGTTCTCAAACTTGTGTTTCAAGTCTCAACCTCCAGTTATTCTCAATTTAATGTCTATTTTAAAATATTTTATATAATTTAAAGTTTTAATTTATAAATACTAAAGTTTAGAAACATGCTGATAGATTTAACAAACTTAATGTGTCTAATCATCAATGTCCTGCAGTGCAGGATGGACATCTCATGAGTAGTCTACTTGTTTCTTTAGCTTCGGGCAGCTTCTGTTGTGATGGGGCCCCTGTAGGTAGAAGTCTCACTTGGCCCAATGTCGCTGAAGAGGGTGGATAGTGAATTTAGGGAGGACTTTTATTGGGAACTACCCCGCATTTATTTATCGAATGGGATAAAACTCGCAAAACTCCAATCAGGTAGTCGTCCGACTAAAGAGGTAAGATGCTGAATATCACAAACTCCATCGAGTCGACTCGTTTTTTGAAACAGTGAGTACAACAAAGCAGCCAGCGGCTTGAAGGCCTGCCCTAATGCTCACCATTGTCCACTTTGCCACTGAGCCACGAGTCGGCGCAAATTTACTATAAATATTAAAATATTTACATACAGCCCTTTTATGTATTAACATAAATCATTAGCGCAATATACCTATATAGCATTAGAATCCTGATTTGAGACCTGTAATTTAAATACAACATTATGAGTCTGAATATTTATGTATTTAAATTAATCTCGTCAAAACAAAAACAAAAATTAAACGTTTACTATATTTTTATGAACAATAACGGTGTCTTATAAAATTTACGAAGCCAATTAATTCAAAACTTGACAAACAAAATCGCTGAGTTACTCTCAAGACTCAAGCTCTCTAAACTCCCTTATTTTGAAGAGAGCGAAATCTTAAAACGTTGTCATAAAATCACTGACTTCGACGAAGCAATATTCAGAAAAATTTCATTGAAAACAAATCCCATGATGTCGGTCGCATCCTGCTACAAGTAGAGTTTCCGGAATCATGCATTGAAGAACCAGACATTCTCATGTTTTTATTCATGTTCCAAACCACATGCAAAACCGGTACTCTTTTGTGAAGGTTACCGTCGCTCCACGTCTACAGTTTCTTTGGGTTTGATTATCCAGCATTTCCTACGCAAATTTTGCTTTATGTCTCATCCTTTGTAATAATAGTCATTTTTTTTTATAATGACTGCATTTCAATTTGTTGATTAAAAAAGTTAAAATTCATTTGTGCGTAAAGGAAGTGTTTCACATTAAAAAAAGACAAACATTTAAATAGGAAGATTCATTTCACTATGACGGAAATTATTTTAATATTTATTAATAAAATAGTTTCGTTTTTATAAATTCAAAGTTTAAATAATCAAATGTATTTGGAAAAATTATATAAAAAACAATATTAAAATTTAAACAGTCATTTCATTCGTTAAAATAATTACAATTAAATATTAGAATATTTCAATATTTTATTCACATTGTTTTAAATTTAGGATTATTTATAAATGTTTATTGAAATCATAATTAGCAGAATGGATGTGAATATAATCCATTCATTGTATCGACACAAAAATAGAAATTAAAATTATAAAATTAACAATTTTATTTATGTAAATATATTTTCACTGTAAAGTTTACTTAGAAATACAGAAAGTGTGAACTGTTAAGAATTATTAGAAGAATTTTTAAGAATTTATTACTAATAAAATATCAAAAAAAAAATTTCTAAATTTAATGAAATATTGCTGTTATTTCACTGAATTCAATATTAATTCATAGATAAATTTGTTCAGTAAATGTGTTGCCTTATATAAAGATATTAATAACATTGTTAATGATTTTTAAACAAGCAATATAAAAAAAAATTAAAGGCAATTCCTACTTTTTTTTCACTATATTGCAGAAAGTCCTTTATAAATAATTTTCCTTCGTTTTTTTAAGTTTATCTGGCGCCATCTATTGGTAGAAATATGTAAACTAAATCTAAAAAAAACTAAAATTAATTAATGAAATTTAATTAATACAGTTTTTTCAAATATTAATTCATTAACATCCAGTGTCATCCACTACAAGTTTAAAAAAATGTATTTGAACTTGAGTGGATGAATGAAAAGTAATTTATGGACGGTCGAAAATTTGAACAAGATATATATAGGGAGAGTGTGAGCTAATAGAAGGAATTGAATAAAAATAAGCTAAAATTAATGTCCAAATGAATTTTTCCAAACAATATCTAACAATCATATCTCCAAAAAACATAATTTAAAAACATGATAAATTATATTCTTAAAATCCACTTAATAAGAAATGCGATTGGAGAACTTGTATGGAAATATGTTCAATCCTTAATTCGTTATCTTTCATAAAGAACGTACTGAATATGTTAAAATTAGAGTTTTTTTCCATGTAGCATTCAATTAATATTATAACTATGCTTCCTCCAACGTACTGGCAAGCACGTAACAACTCAACAATGCTACAGGCTTGAGACCTACTGACCTTAAATCTGACCAATCTCCTGAACGCCCCCGGTGGCGTTTAGGAGAAATGGTCAGTAGACCTCGAGATTCTCATCCGAAAAGAAGTGCTGCTTGGAACTGCCAATCCCACTCAGTAACGTTTAGTTTACAATCTCTCTTCACAAGAGAAAATATATTTAACTTAATTCTGCGGATTTGATGTCCTACAGACTCTCACCCGGGGAGGAAGTAATTTTCGCACACCCTGAGCATAAGTGAGTATCGGGTGTTAAGCTTAGAAGTGGAATTCTTCATTTAATTAATAATTATATGTCTTTAAATGTAATTTATATTGTTTCTAATTGTATGCGTGCGCTGTTTGTGCCTGTGTAAATAAAAGCTGTGAGTTATCCAGTCTGTGCCTCAAGTATCTCACAACCAGTTACAATACAGTTGCCCAACCTGCATACTACAATATCATTTATTGGTGATTAAAAAATGAAAAATTTAGTGCTGAATTATTTTTTTTAATTTAAGGGTCAGATTGGTCAAATTCAAGGTAAGTAGGCCTCAAGCCTTTAGCAACAACGCAATACCATTATTGAGTTGTCACGTGCTTACCAGTGCGTTGGAAGAAGCATAGTTACAATATTAATTGAATGCTACATGCATAAAAACTCTCACTTTATTATATCTTTCGTCTATAAAATGTTTTACATTGGCTGATGCAAATAATTTCTTTTTAATAATAATAATAATAATATATATTTATTCCCACTTAGCATTTTACGAATATTTCGTATATTTAATTTGGCAAGAATTACAAAATCTTAAGTACGCAGACAAATTTATATCAGTTTTAACAGAATCAATTTTTAATTAATAATGAAGTTTAAGAATGAATTTACATCGAAAAAAATTAGTTTAAAACTATTTCGTCAATTTTTATGGAGATTAATGAGTTAAAGATATAACAATTTTTTGAATATCTAATTTGGAGAATATCGAGGATTAATTTTCTGATAACTAGTTTCCAACTATGTGGAAATCAATTTTTTAGTCTACACAGAAATTAAAATTTTTTACTACTTTATTTATTCCCTCCAAAAATTTTATTCCTTCATACTTATTTGAAAATATATTTTTTTGCGTTTGTATAATCATATTCAATATATTTCATGGGAATAAATTCCTAACAAGACAAAAAATGATATCTATAAGATATTTTCCAAAAATATGCACGATTTTCTATATTTCTTTTTCAAAAGATTTAAGGCAATTTGCTTTCTAAGTACGGTAATTTTAATAAGTATTGTTGCAGTTTATTTATCATTTTTTTTTAATTTATTACTTTACAT
>BPLQ01004437.1:0-170113 GCA_021605075.1 Caerostris darwini
CTGTAATATTTTTCTAATAAAAAAATATTTGCAAAATTAATTTTCCTTTTTTACTTTTATTTAAGCTCAATAATGATCAATCAAATGGTATTTTAAGTCCTTAGTTTAAATGTCTCCATTTTCTCAAAAATATCTACTGGCCTTAAAGTTTTTACTCAGACTGTATATGCAACTTAAATCTAAAAAAAAACTAAAATTAATTAATTAAATTTAATTACTGAATTAATATTTTAAAAAACTGTATTAACATCCAGTGTCATCCATTACAAGTTCAAAAAAATGTACTTGAACTTGAGTGGATGAATAAAAAGTATTTTATGAACGAATGGAAATTTGAACAAGATATATAATTATAGGAAGAGTGTGAGCTAATAGAAGGAATTGAATAATATGGGGTGATTTTGCGTGAATACAAACTAATTATGATGAATATTAAAATTACTAATTAATGATTTTTTTCTTGATTGCTAACTATCAATTTTAAATCGGAAAAGCATTAACTATTCTGATACCTTTCATAGCAATGTATTTATGGGAGGTTATTATTATTATTATTATTTTTGTTTATTTTGCGGTTATTCCATATATTTCTTAATAACACGGTCAGAATTTCCTGATTATGAATCACGTGAGGGGGGGGAATATTCTTAAATGTATGGCACTTATTTTATTTATGATCCATAACATTTAAATATGTTACTATTTATTTATTAGCAAGTTAAAATTAATCAATATCGTTACATTTCAATACATATGTTATTTAATTTTAACATGTATATATATTATGCTAGTGTAGTGAAACATGACTTAAATTACTAATCTTTAGTGTGGTTTTGATATTTAATGGGCCAAAACACTACATACAAGACATACAATATTATCATATATCTCCATAACTCTGATAGATAGTGTTAGGATAACATACAATTAAGACAATGTTAAATAATCACAAGAAATACATAATTTTCTCTGTGGGGGATTGAAAATAGTTAATGAAGTCATACGTGTACATTATCAAACTCATGTCTATATAATATTCATACGACTCCTTACCATCAATAACACTGGACGACAATAATTTTGTTAAATGGACAACTGTAGCTGCTTCTTATGTACGCTATGCTAAAATCGAATATAACCACGAAAGTTACAACACATATTAAAAAATATATATATTTCCCTAGATGGCAAAGTATCATGTTTGATGCAATTCTATTCGCTTGCGGCTGTGTTAGAAGAAGATACATTTGCCAACAATGCATGGTAATACAGATTTTAATAAAGATATCAAAGACACACCAGACAAAACAAGTTTATCGAACTTTATAATCTCGGCGCGTCGTTTATGTGAGTCACTTCCGTTTAGTTTTGACCTGCGTGTCGAGTTAGAAAGGTATTTATATTAATTTATAGTGAGATACTCATTTTTACTTTGTATTCAGCTGATTCATTTATTTGTATGAAAAGATTCTTTAAAATGCCGCGCAGTGAACAAACGTTCAAGCCACAAAGAAAAATTATTACTCCCTTGGAAAAAAAAAAGGGTATATTTCGGGTGTCAAACCTGTGATCGGTATCAATCTTGCGACCCTTATATTTGCTGTGTGTCTTGAATAACATAGGGCGGCTTAACGAAATCGCGATATATGCCATTTGCAATTCCCTATGGTATGGAAGGAATCAAAAGATCACTTTCTGCATTGCAAAAATTGCCGGAATAAGAAGCAAGACCAAGAATACAATTAAATATTCCAATCTCCCTTCACCTATCAGACGTTTTCCTAGATTCCAATTCTAGCGCCACCTGAAAATTGAAGTTTACATTTAGAAAGTTCTGGCGATTAAGATTTACAATTAAATCCAGAAAAAGACGACGTTTAAAATTCAGATTTTAATGGGACGTCTACAGAACCTCATGAAATCAACCAGTCTGATACTCTTTGGTATAGTTTTGAATTTAAACTTGTCAAGAAATCAGACAGAATTGTTAACTTACAGATTATATTTGTATTGCATCTTCGGCTACCTCAAATTTCTTTTTACATCGTGAGAAGATTTAAAAAAACTCAATTGTTTCATCAAGAACGCTAAGTACTACATTATGAAACAATTTTTGTTAGAAGAAGACTTAGACTTCAACTAACTAATATTTATTTACATAATGATATTTAAGAGTATCACAGCAACACAACATACAATTCTAAAATAATTCATAGCTATATACAGCTTGCAGCAATACATATTTGGAAAAACCATTACGTTTCGACACGTCAGAGCGACAGCAGCCAGAGCACACCATGAATGCAAGAAGCCAAAGTTCAGAGTGGAATTAAAAAGATTTTCATGGGATGAAGAAATCACGTGGGCTATTACGTAGCGTATGACGTTTCACTGCTTTGAGGTAAAACGAAATTCAGAATGATTTGAGCCAGGGGTTCTTCTCATGGGAAAACCGAGCGTTACAGTTGTAATCTCCTTGAGAAGGGAACTACAATTCTTCTTATTCTCGACAGGAATAAGACCTCCAATGCTGTCCTTCAGAAAGAAATTTAGTATATTGTACTGATGTTGATTCATTACAGAGTAAGGTAAGAGACAATGATCCTAACGAATGGAGATTGTTTGCAGATTTCTCTAACCTCAGTTTAAAAGCTGAACTTCTTCATGGTGGAAATGAGAATCCTTCTCTTGCCTATGCAACCCAAATGGAAGAGAAGTATGATACCATGAACATTTTGCTTTGAATATACAATACCATAAACATTTTTGAAATATATATGCGGGTATTTGAAAATTATTGTACATTTTTTAAGTCTTCAACAAGGATATACTAAATTTGGCTATTTTGAAGTACAGGTTATTTTGGTTTGGGTTTAGTTTATTGGTTATAAATTTGGTTATTTTGAAGGTAGTAGAAATCGCAAAAACCATTTTATCAAGAAGCAATAGCTTAAAAGAAATCTGCTATCTGCACAAAAAAAGTAATTTCTTCCCACTTATGTTTCCTGAATACATGTATTTTTCTCTCTTGATCATCAAATTTGTATTTATGAAAACTTTTGTTAAGGCGATGGATAAAAGTGGTCCAGGTTTCCTGTACTTAAAGGTCAAATTCCCTAGGATCTGCGAGACTATAGTAAAAGAGGATATATCTGTAGGACAACAAATAAGGAAGGTTATGGTGAACCATAACTTTAAGAAAAGTTTGAATAGGTTTATAAAATCTGTATGGAAGTCTTTTAAAAAGGTCGTAACTGAATTTCGTAGCAATTGACAGAGAACTATGGAGAACTAGTTTCAGAACTTCTTCAAAATTATAAAGGTCTGAGATGCAACTTGCCCTTAAAAATAAGATTTCTGAATTCACTCTTAGATTTCTTTCCTGAAAATCTTAGCGCTGTGATTGATACCACCAAGATTTTTCAAGTGTGGAAAAAAGCTCTCAGGGAAATTGGAATCCAAATAAGCTTGGAGACTATTGTTGGACACTAAAAAAGGATATTTCTCAAACAAAATACAATAGAAAAACTATATTTTGATTGAGACTAATATATGTAAGTAAATAAAATAAAACTAATCACTTTAGAACAACTTTTTAATTTCATATTACAACAACAAAAACAAAAAAAAACATCTTACTCATTAGGGATAATGCTATGCACATTTCAAACAAGAGCAAAATATTCCATAACAAATCCAATCTAATAATTTCATAGACAAAAAGTTATATGTTATCTATGTGAAAAAAAAATACTAAAAATAATGAGGTTTGGTGATTAAAGATTAGAGAAATATTGGCAAAGAAAGGAGGTTAGGAAGAAAGGAAGATGTTTGTTAGTGGTTTGGAATCCAAGTTAAACTGTAGGTCCCGGCCTGATTAGCCTAAAGTGTGTAAAGAATGGCCTTAGAGTGACAAATCAAACCAAATTCATTAATAATAAAACAGATAACTGAAAAGAGTAAAATAAGGTGAAATCTCCAAATTTTAAAGTAGTCTAAGGTCTTTCGTAGATAGCAGTCTAAGTAAGTGCCAAATTTGAAAATTCCATTCTGAAAACTGTGCATTTGTATAAAAGACTAACAAAAACAGATTTTCAAATTTATATATTAGATTGGAAAATCTCATGGCTATTTGGATTGCTTAAATTTCTGAACAGTTTAGTCCTACTATAAACCTTCACTTTAAAGTAAAAACAACCATCAAAAATGACAAGCTACTATAATCCGAAAACGAAAAAAAGATGAAACATTTTATTTTATTATGTAATTCGCAGGTTGGGTCACCAGATTGTAACTGGGTTCGTTTGGGTTGAGATACTTGAGGCACAGGTTGGAGAACTTGCAAATATATTGAAACACGCTCAAACGCCACACACATAGAATTAGAGATGTACAATATTTAACACATTTAAAGACATATGATTATAAATTCAAGGAAGGATTCCACTTCTAAGCCAAAAACCCGATACTCAGCTACGCGCAAGATGGGCGAATTAATTGTTTTCAACTGATCATTTCTCCTGGACGTCATAACAGGCTCTTTTGCCAGTGTATAGGAGGAAGCACAGATACAATTATTGTTTTTAATTTCCGTCGAAGGTAGAGGATTGTGCATTTATATTAATTCACAATTGAATTCTCTTGTGTTATTGTATACAGAATTCCACACTGATTTGTTTGTTCTAATAATTCAACATAGGATAAAAATTAAACGAACTATTATGAATGAAAAACTAAAATCTTTCATAAAATATTATGTAACTGTTTTAAAAACTTTTTTCCTTATTTATCTATATTTTCTTAAGACAAAAAAAAAGAAATGTTTACTTTTGTACATTAACAACAGCCACAGTAAAATATACAAGTTAAAATTGCTTCGTATCATTAAACAGTTATTTAACCAGTTCCAACTGTATAAGAAAAAAAAATAATACACTATAGTTTATGCGAATTCCTTTGCAATATATTCGGAGATCCTTACTTAAACAACCAATTATGCTACAGGAAGACATAAAGCATCAGCTTATTAATTTTCAAACAAAATTTAGCTAATGTAGTTTTAACATATTATAGTTTTCTAACTTATATAATAACTTAAAAGAATTGTTTTTAAGTGGAGTAATTGTATTGCTTTTATGAGTTTAGTGAAGCTTATTAAATGGTTTTGTCTTAAACTCAATAGTTTTGAAATTAAAACACATTCTTCAGAAAGAGTATATACAATATTTTGCTTGATTCAATTATGTTATATATTTTTGAAATGGAAAAAAAAAAAAAAAAAAAAAAATTGACTATTACAAGATATTTCTCATTTTATAATTGTTTTCAAGTCTATTTTTTCCTTCATTTTTTATTTAAAAGAAGTCCTTATTCTTTCAGGATATTTTGGGTATTTTATTTTTTATATGAATTTTTATATTTTGTCCCGTTCAGGTTTGGTTTGGTTTGTAGATCTACGGTAATTTTTTTGGCACATGAGGGCTAATTAGACCGGAACCTACGGTTTAGGGCGGATTCCAAGTCACGACAGGCATCCATGGTACAGTCTGGATTCGAGCCAGGGACCTTTGGTCTTTTTACTTTCATTCGACTTCAGCTCTAGGGCCTGATGGCCGAGTGGCTAGCACTCTGGCTCTCGGTACCACAGCTTCTTTAAACTATAGGTTCCGGTATGTTTAGCCATCGTGTGCACAAGATGACCGTAGAGCGACAAACTAAACCAACTTCATCTCTTCTAATATTAACTTGATTAGAACCCCTTCATTTCGTTGTAGAAAGAAAATCATGTTATGGTTGGGTTGTACGATTTCAAAAAAGATGCAAGCAATGCAAGTCTTGGCCGTAAAGCCAAGACTTCCAAACTTTAGAATACGACAAGTCAATCTCTCAATGGAATAAAGCACCAAGGAAAAAAATAACAAACAACAAGCCAGTAGCGCAAAATAAAATAAATATCTTTACAGATTGTTCAAAAACATCAACAGGCGTATTATCAGCATTTGTGACTTTCCAAGGCAACAAAGAAATCTACAAATGGAATGAATCTCTACGTCACAACAACTCCCTTTTTCAAGCAGGATTAAATACAATATTGCAATCGCTGTCCTGGGAGTCCTCTTCAAGCTTCAAGAACATAGAATTACATACAGGCAGCAATAATTTCCATTAATGTGAAGTGCTTTTTTTAAAGGAGGCGATAGGTAAGGGAACGACGAATGCATAAAGGAGGAACAGAAGAGAAGAAAATTTAGAACCTATTGTGTAATATAGAGGAACCTCTTTAAGTATACCCTCGATAAGTCGAAAACCTCCAAAACTAGAAAAAAAAATTTGTTCCCTTCCCTTCAAGCCCCAAAACCTCCATTACTCGAAATTTCAACCCTCTATATGTCGAAACAATTAGTCAATTCCAACAAGCCATTTTAGTATATATTTTTCTTTCGTAACTCGAAAAAAAATTGGACCTCTGTATCTCGAACATTAGCAATGTTTGATTTTACAACTCGATCATTTGAAACTAATTATCTCTACAGCTCGAAGAAAAATAAGTTACCGACTTTAAGGATTTGCCGACAATGCACGTCATTGTTTCTTAGATAACAATGTATGAGTATACAGTAAATAGAATAACCAATTCTATGAAATATTCTTATTATAATTCTTATTATTGCTATTGATTTCATTTACTTTAACTTTAACAACAGTATACGAATAATATTGTTAAAAAATGAGTGCTGTGAAACGTAAATTAAAAACTTTGACTCTCGCTGAAAAGAGTTATCATAAGAAGAAAGACGTTGCTGAACAATTTGGCCTACCAATGAGTACTCTGTCAACAATAATAAAAAACGAATCGGACATCACAAAAACGGTCAAAGTTTATCCTGCAAAAGACAACGAATTGCAGAATTTCCCGGCTTGGAGGAGTGCTTACTTAAATGGCTTAAGCAATGTCGGAACCAAAACATCAGTGTCAGTGGACCACTGTTACAGCATTAAATTAAGAATAGCATTAAATGTTTTATGAAATTTCATAGAGCAAACTAGCAACTGGGAAGAAAAAGAATTTTCTGCTCTTCATAACTTAGATAATGCTATAGATAGATCAAGATCGAATAAAAAAAATAATAGCAAAAATAATAATAATAACTGATTTTTTTAATACAAAATATTTTTAATTTTAAGGTTGTTTCGGAATTATTTTGATTTTTTTTTATTGTAGCACATAATATATAACTTTTAAGTTGCAAATAAACATGTTTATTACCTTTGTAACTTGAACTTTTATTTATTTTACCTAACTCAAAATAAGTTAGAAAGAACCTAAACCTCTACAAGTCGAATATTCCCTTACAAAATCCGCGTAAGTCGAAATCCTCCGTAAAGGCTCGTTCCCACCGAGGCGAGAGACGTGAAGATTCAAGAGGCAAGCGACAAAATGTTTTCGACCCCTTCACAACGAAACGTCAGAAATAGCATTACGCCCAGTGAAAAACCGCTTCGAGTTGAAAGTTGGGCAACTCGGAGCGGCGGACTGCAAACCGGTTTCAGGCGACCGCGGTGAGGCTAGTGATTGGTCACATTTTTTCGCTTGCATCTTCTCGCCTTGGTGAGCATGAGCCTTAAGTCGAAATCCTCCATAAGTCGAAAACTCTATAACTCGAATTATTTGGCGTCTCCCTTGAAGTTCGACTTACAGAGGTTCTACCGTATTATTTTCCAGATAAACACAAAAATACAAATTCTAACCGATGGGTGTTAAGTACCCTACTTGGCCCCATTATCTGTCAGTCCTATTATAATTACATTAACTAGAATATGCTCAAATGCTCTCTATATATCGTTCAAAGACGGCTGTCATTAATTCTGGAAGTAAAAGCAGATATTTGAAATTATTACACGATTATCATGGACTATGAGCTTTGATGCAAATGCTTTTAAATGCATTTTCTTCGTCATATTTAGTGAAGCGTGATTTTAATGTGGTCACAAATTTGTTAACAAACAAACAAACAAAAAAAAAAAAAAAAAAAAAAAAAAAAAAAAAAATAAGAAGAATAAAGATACTGACAGCAAATTACGATTAAGAATACCAGTGATAAAGTAGAGCCCCATTCTCATACTTTTGATGGCAGAAGATCCGTCATATTATTTTTAATGTGACATTTTCGTTTTCCTATTATCCTTAGTTTTCTGTGTGTAATGCAAGTTCTACTATTGTTTATTTTAGTAAATAGTTTTAAAATTTCAAGGTCTCTTATTTACAATATCTATATATGCTATTGCACATGGCTTGCGCTTGATACATAAAAGAACACAAATTTTTATGCATAATATCTTCCTGTTTGTTCGCTTAAACAAGATTTCCTGAGAATCGCTGATAATATTTTTCTTCTGAAAAATCGGTGATAGTACAAATAAGGTAGGGAACCACTGGTTTGGTTGAATGGATGACTTGGAACCTGATCAAATAGTGTGTGCATTGAAACTGGTTGACCATACCGAAACTGCAACATCAGCTTTGCAGATCGGATGATTGTGCGACAGACTCTTCTAAATGCACCAACGCCATCACTGCAAGTTATTCAACGAGCTACATCCTCTGCTACATCACCCGTAGTCTGTTATTCAAACCATCTAAATTTAACTTTTAATCAATTATTCAAATGAGAATGACCTAACTGGGGCCTGAATGGCCAAGTGGCTAGCGCTCTGGCGCTCGGTACCACAGGTTTCGGGTTCAAGCCCCGGCGGTGCCCTGGATGTTTGTAGTGGTTCGGAATCCACTTTAAACCGTAGGTCCCGGTCCTAATAGGATCGTAGAACTTTTCGGGGGCATTGTTACTCCGCGTCCGTGGCTTATCTTCATGTTACACGCACACCCTGGGTAATGCAAGGTGAGTAACGTCTGTGCAGCGCTTGCCTTAAGGCATCCAAGACCAAGCTGTCTAAGTGTTTGCCAGCTGCATTAGAACAAAAAAAGAATGACCTAACTTAAAGTTTTAGACATTTATCTTTTTAATTATCACTGCATCGCTATATATATATATAACTTCTTCATTAGCGTAACAGCCCCATGGTGGGCCAAGACCGTCTGCCTGCTGGCAGATTTCGAGACAGGAGGTGTTTTCTTTTTACGGTGTAGGGTTGTGAGCCCTACGCCCAACAATAATATTAGACAGGGACCTACGGTTTAAAATTAATTGCTATTCATTACATACATTCCACCGCTGGGAAATCATTACAAACCCAAAACTTGTTTGGGACCGAACGCCAGAGCGCTAATCCCTTGGCCAATTACTAATAAAATATTTTTTTATTATCTAACTATTCAATTATGTGATAAAATTCTAATTCTTTCCTTATTTTTTATGTAAATAAACATTATAATATAATAAAAAATAAGGAAAGAATTTGATACGTGGTTATTACACTAATTTGCCAAGCATTGTAGAATTTAATTCAACTTTTGCATTGCCATACCTTTAATTGATTAGCAAATAGTTTCTGTTTTATAGCTTTTTTTAATATGAAAGTTTGAAGATTGTTGTTCACAAATAGGACTTGATCTAAATATATTTTTACATTTTTAACATCTTATCTAGCCTTAACGTTTGCTACTTCGTTGAGCGCAATTTTAAAATAGATTTTTTTTTTTTGGCAATCTCTGCGATACTCCATATTTCTAGAAACAAATATTTGTCAATTGTTAATTTAATATTTTGATACTCAATAGAGTCGTGTTTTTATAATACAGAAAAAAATAATAACGTAAATAAGTACCTTTCATTAAGTCTATCACATTATTGTCAAAAGCTCCTGCCTTCTAATTTGTTAACAAATTAGGGAACATTGAAAAAATATTCCTGATAAGTAAATATTATTATTAAACTACAGCAGGATTATATTTTCGGTTTGAAATGTTTGTCAAAATCCCTAATAAATCTATTATGGGGCTTCTTAAACTAAGCGTTGTAGCATTTAGTTCAATTTGTACATTATTAAAAAACAGTTGATAATAGTAATACTATACCATAATACTAAAATTTGTTGTACATCAGTAATTAAATTAAAATTGACATATGATGATGCAGGCCATATAAAAGCAATGATAAATTATGCATATACCTGGTCTAATAAAAGCAGAAATGCCCCTTTTGGAAGCACCACCTGCATTTTTTTTTCGAAACATCTGCCCTATCAGTTTGCTGCGGGCGGTTTGAGGTCTCTCTGTCTGTTCCTCATTATTTTCAGTTGTTGACTAACTTCTTCAGGGACAATGACACCCAAGTATTTTATACATTGAAAACATTGTATTAAAGTTACATGTATATTTAGAAGATTTTCAGTTTTATTAATAATAATTGTTCAAAACTTTTTTTTAATGTGTGGAAAATTTATTACTTTATAATCTACCATCGGTAAAATAAAGAATTCGTTGCAGTCAGTATTGACAATATTTATATATTTACATATACTTCTATACTATTTCTATACTTCTTATACTTCTTTAGTTCATTTAATTTTTTTGGAAGTTTTTAGATAAATTTATTCATTCCTTCGGATGTTAAAAAGACATAAGGTTTTTATAGAGCATTTTAAACACTCTACATGTTTCTTTATGGTTTGATAAAGAATCAGATGTATTGCAAAGAACATTAAATAAATAAATGTATTTATGCATAAGGGCCATCTACTTGTTTGCTCGGGATTGGAGTCTAACTTACAACAGCATAGTGATTAGTGCACTCTTTACTTGACGGGGCCAGAGAAAACTTGTTTCCGCATCTTTCACTTTTGATGTGTAAAAAACTTGTATAATGGTTCTTTTCACTTTTTAAATTTTTATCCTTAGAACGTTTAACTTGTTTTTAACTGTTTCTAAAGTCTTTTCTTTTTTAGTCTTTTCTTTGTTAAGATTGTCTGGTCTTTTCCCTTCGTAATTTTGATTTGTTTACATGTCCTTTTTGTTTCTACTGTAAGTGGTCAAGTGTGTATAGATTGAAATTCAAAAAAGCAAATAGGTAACAATAACAACAACAAGATTTTTATTATTATTATTTTTCTAGAATTCTTATAGAATGTTCTGCAAAAAAAATATTTCTTGATATCTAAAAAAGCTATACATTAAAAATCAGAAAAGCATACAAAAAATTTTAAAAGAACTTTTCAATAAAAAATTGCGATTAAAAATTTTCATAAGAAATTCATTTTTTTTTCTTCTCTTCCGTGTTGTGTTTTTAATAGTCATTAGAATTTCTGTTGAAAAAATACTGTTCATATTTTATCTTCAATAAAAGTTTTATTACTTTAATAAAAGTTTTAAACTTTAATTTTTACTTTTTTTTATCAAATATTTTA
This sequence comes from Caerostris darwini, assembly GCA_021605075.1. Taxonomy (NCBI): domain Eukaryota; kingdom Metazoa; phylum Arthropoda; class Arachnida; order Araneae; family Araneidae; genus Caerostris; species Caerostris darwini. Next base: position 11,362 of record BPLQ01004437.1, read on the forward strand.
TTACTTTAATTTAGTTTTATTACTTCAATAAAAGTTTAATAGCTTTAATAATTGTAGTTTTATTTCACTCATAAAACTGATTTCAATTAAATATAGACTAACTAAAAAATAGAATAGAATAATAATCATAATGAATAATTAGTATAATATAATATCTAATTTATGCTAATAATTGAAAAATTTCCTTTTCTAATTAATTTTGAAGTAATCGCCCACTATATACAAAAACTGTTTAGTAAAAAACTTTTTTTATGTCTGTGTTTCTAAGCTGAAACTATAAATTACTGGATTTTCTTTTTTAATTTTTTTAAACATATTTTAAAAATAAATATTTTAAATCCAATTAGTAAAATAAAATATAATACGTGAACACCGAAAATGTTTCAAAAATTAAGTATGAATAAGATTAAAAATTCTTAATTTCGTTAATTTATTATACTCGCGAATCTATAAATAACGTTTAAAAGTCAGAAAATAAATTGTTGTTTTATATTTATGACGTTTTAAAATAACTAATTATTTTATATACATTTAAAATAAAATTAAGAATCAGAACATAATATTAATCCTTCTTAAGAAAATATCAACTTTATTCCAAAAATTTGGCAACACTTCTTTCCATTTTGTTACTTTTGAAACAATCGTCCACTATATTCAAATCTGTTTAGTAAAAAACTTTTTTGTATCTGTGTTTCTAAGTTACAACTATCCATTACTGGATTTGTTTATTTAATTTGTAAACATATTTTTAAAAATAAATATTTTAAACCCAATTCGTAAAATAAAATATAATATGTGAACACTGAATATATTTCAGAAATTAAATATGAATAAGTTTAAAAATTCTCAATTTCGTTAATTTATTATGCTCGTGAATCTGTAAATAATCTTTCAAAAGGGAGAAAATAAATTGTTTTTTTTATATTTATGAAGTTTCAAAATTCCAATTTTTTATGTTAAAATAAAATTAAGAATCAGTACAAAATATTAATACTTCTCAAGAAAATAGCAAGTTTATTCCAAACATTTGGCAACACTTCTTTCCGTTTTGTATAAGTATGAATAAGATTAAAAATTCTTAATTTCATTAATTTATTATACTCTTGAATCTAATAAATAATCTTTAAAAGTGAGAAAATAAATTGTTGTTTTTATATTTATGACGTTTTAAATTAACTAATTTTTTATTTACAAAATAAAATTAAGAATCAGAATATAATATTAATCGTTCTTAAGAAAATAGCCATTTATTTCAAAAATTTAGTAACATTTTTTTCCGTTTTTCCTTTTGTAACAACTATCTACAGCTTTTCTTTATCTTATAAATCCAGTACTAGATAATGAACAACAGTTTCTGTAAAGTAAATATACCAATCACTGTCAACGATACTAGCTGGAAAGGGTGTGGTTGGATTTTTTTTTTTTTGCTTTGTTGCTCTTGTTGATTTATTTTAGCAGAACAAGAATCTCGTTTCATGAGATTTTCCTTTGTCCATATCGGAATACAATGAGCTTTTTAATTGTGAGCAAATACACCTGTGATAAAAATAACAGATGGTAAATGTTTCAGAAGTAATATTTACATTCCAAATATATATATAGGGTGAATATAAAAATAACATTCTTGATATATGAATTCCTAGCTATCATACCATTCTCAGAAGTTGAATGAAATTTGGGTTTAAGGTAATTTGAAGTATGTTCTCAAGAATAACATGAAATACCTACTGTTATATAGACAAAACAAGATTTTCAAATGGCATTACCTACTTTTTTTTATTTTTGATCTCCAAAATGTAAAACCATAAATAGCGTTGAAATGTTATCTGTAACATGACAATCGCTTGCGCTATTAAGAAGTAAAGTGAAAACAACCAATAAAAACAGAGAAGCAACAAAAAGCAAAACACTTTAATGTAGTTTCACAAATTTTCCATGTGACCTTCGCACACGACGATACTTTGCATGGACAGATGGTGTATAGAACTGATGCAAGAGGAGTCTGTTGAACTTGGCGTCTGAAGGCATCTTTCAAATCAGATACAGTTTGCGGATTAAATACATGCACCTTTGATTTTAGGTATATAGGTATACTTATATATATTTATCTATATAATATTCGATTTCGAAACTTGTCCAATAAAGCTTAACCAAAACCTCCCATGCCTATGCTGGGGATAGGCATTTTAAATCCTTAGTTTTTCCTTTGGACTTGAGGAAAGGAAGTGAATCTACCACCCCAGCCTCGTTTTCCTAGACAGTTCGCCTGTTCGTTCCCAAAAATGCCACAGGGGCCAGGTGGTACTTCAGTGGATATTTGGCCACTGCGACATTTTTGGGAACGAACAGGCCGATTATCTAGCAAAAAGAGGCTCAAGACTACTTAAAATGAAATCTTTGTCACTGTCATTCCATTCTATTAAATTATATATCACACAAATAATGTCTAAAAACCACAAGTTACAAACTCAAGATGGGATTAAGTCAAAGCGTTGGAGAGCTGAAGAATTTTTAAAAATATCCAGCAATCTGCGACAACATGCTATCGCCCAGTTCCGTCTTCTGACTGGCCATGACTGCCTAGCAGAACATCTCCATTGCATTAAAATCTTTTCGAACCCTGGCTGTCCCCTATGAACTATAATTCAGCAGATCCTATACCACCTCCAATGATGTGCGGTACTTGACGGTTTCTCGGAAGCAGCGCTTTACTGTGTGCGAGAGAACTCTTAAGGCAATGACTTCGGTCATCTTTGCATTTTTTGGACGTTTATTCTTTTGTATTTGTTTTTTGTCTTGTTATTAATTTTTTTGTTTGTATTTGGCTAGCCATTGGAAATATAAAAAGAACCTCGTAGATGTCAAATATCCCACTGGCATAATTATTAAAGATTTTGGTGACAAAATATAGATGTAGTACAACGTCTCGCATTGCTCACCTTGTGTAATACTGAATCTGCAATACATGTGCTATTCTAGTGGCGAATAACTTCAGTAAAGTGCCCTAAGTTGTTGTTGACAATCGAAAACAACAACTTAAAATTAAGGAAGGGCCCCTCATCATATTGCATTTGATGTGGGTTCTCCGTACTGCTAAGATGACCTTGACTTACATATTAATATTTCTTTACATTTCATCAAATGAATTTTCTCACCTTTTCTTTCCAGTTGCCATCACGAATGAAATCTCACACCCAAAATCCCCCGAAACAGATATGCTCCGGAGCAAATTATCCGCCATCCCGCTACAGTCGTTTAATGGATCGGACGCAAAATGATATTGTGGAATTCCAAAAAAACAACAATGCATTGTCCCGCTGGGAACCGCAATTAACGCACTGTTGTTCCGCATGCAAAGTGTCATCATATTTGAAGGAGGTCACATGGAAAATTTGTGAAACACATTAAAATGGTTTGCTTTCTGTTGCTTCTCTGTAATTATTGGTTGCTTTCACTTTTCTTCTTGTTGTACCCAGCGCCGGAGATTTTTGAGTTGCAGGTACAATTCTAACGTTGTTTATGGTTTTTCCCTATATAAATCACCATGGATGTTTGTAGTGATTTGGAATCCAACTTAAAACTGTAGGTCCCGGTCTGTTTAGCCCTCGTGCGCAGAAGATGACAGTAGAGCGACAAACCAAACCATATATAATTCACATTCCAATAAAAAAAACAGGCGTTGCCATTTGAAACTTTCAAAATTGTGTCACTGTAACGTAACTGTTAGTGTTTAATTGTTGTTTTATGTGATTCTCGAGCACATACCTCAAAATATCTTAAACCAAAAATGTCGTATATATTTCATATATATCATTCTTTCCAAAATTTTTAATTTTGAAACTTGTCGAATAAAACTCAATCAAAAGCTGCCTTGCCTATGCTGGGGGTAAGCATTTTAAATCGTAGTCTTTCTTTCGGACTTGAGGAGAGGATATGAATCTGCTCAGATGTCATATGTCCCACTGGCATATTTATTCAAGATTTTGGTAACAAAATGTAGCTTCAGTACAATACTGAATCTGCTCACCTTCTATAATACTGAATCTGCAATACATGCGCTGTTCTAGTAGCGAATAACTTCAATAACTTCAGGCATTTGATGGGACCTCACTTTATTCTGAAGATGGCCTTGACTTACAATATTAATTTTCGTTTTTAAATCATTAAATTAATTTTCTCGCCTTTTCTTTCCAGAGATCATCACGAAAAATGAATCTCACAGTAACCCCCCTCCTCCCTCCCGAAACAAATATGAAATTATCCGCCAACCCGCTACAGTCGTTTAATGGATCGGATGCAAAATGACATTGTGGAGAGTTCCAAAAAAACAACAGTGCATTGTCTCGCTGGGAACCGCAATTAACCCACTGTTGTCACCACGAGAAATCTGCTGCCGGCGGAACGGTGGGAGAATCATCACACGCCGCTTTTAATGAGGATTTCCGCTAAATATTTTCGTGCGGTCCAATTAGCAAACACAGAGGATGCTCGTGGCTTCAGGGTTGTCAGTGGTCCGTTGGATCAGGTGACAATGGACACCTCCCGTTCTAAGAAAGGAAACATTTCATTTTTTTCCCCTCCCTGCCCATTACAAAGACATACGACCGACATTTATTTCTCATTTAGTGTATGCGACTTTGTTAAATTAGAGCAAGGACTGAGGACACTTAAATAATAAACAGTATTTCCCAAACTGGTTTTGCTCATTTAATAAAGTTATGATTTACGATTTGATGTTCTGTTTGGAAATAACAGAATTGAGTCGCGAATTCGAGGTTTGATGTTTTAGAGGGTTTAGTTTAAAGTTTAAATTTAGTCCAGTTTTGATTGAGTTTCCTAATGGAAAAAGAATTGTTTTAAGGATGTTCAAACATTTGAACATTTTTAGGATTATGGTGGTTTTGTTTTTCTTAGAATAGGGAACTCAATTCTGAAATTAAACACATTACAATTTTATCATTGTGTTTCTCTAAATATAATCATTGTTTTAATTCTAAAAATAACGTAGATGAAATGTTTGTTGAGTTTTTATGTTTAAATGTTTTTTGATGGAGTAAATTTTATAGGAATGATTTTTTGTGTGTGATTTTGTCTTTAAATTTAAAAGTAAATAAGTAGTAAGTTAGTAACAGTTAAATAATAAACAGTATTTCTCAAACTGGTTTTTATCATTTATTAAAGTTATAATGTACGATTCGATGTTTTGATTGAGCTTCAAATTAAAAAAAAATGATTTTATGATGTTCAAATATTTATACTTTTAGGATTGTGGGTGGCTTGTTTTTATTAGAATAGGGAACTCAGTTGTGATATAAAACACATTAAAACTTTATTCATTGTGTTATGTACTCTAAATATAACCATTGTTTTAATTCTAAAAATAAGGTAGATAACAGTTTTGTAGAATTTTTTAAATTTAAAAATTTTTTGATGAAGGAAGTTTTATGGGAATGATTTTTTTTTTCAGGTTTTGTCTTTACATTTAAAAAGCAAATAGTAAGTTGGTTTGAAGGAAATAAAACAGCGAAAAATATAACAATGGTTTGAGAACATTTTCTTAAAATGAAAATATTGTTACTTTAAATGTGATTATATTTTGTGTTCATAAATTAAAAAAAAAAAAAAAAAATGGAATTTTTTGACACGAAGGCATATTTCTACAAAAAATCCTAAAAAGTAAATGTAAACATTTATATTAATTTTTTTAAGTAATGCAGCTGTTTTATTTGTACTGTAATTTTTTAAAATTCTTTTTTAATTTTAATATTTTTATCATCACTCCAAAAGCGCTTATTAGAAAATCAAATGCTATTTTAAAAAAAAATTAAACTCTCCAAACGAAGAATTAGAGTCACTGTAACGGTATATAAAACTCTGTATTAAAACACTCAAATTTTATAAAATATTTATATTTATTAAAAATTAAAAGATAGTTACCTATTTTTGTATTAGTATACTATAATTTACGACAATGCAAAGGCCCTGATGGCCGAGTGACTAGCGCTGTGGCGTACGGTGCCACAGTTTCAGGTTCGAGTCCTGGCGGTGCCATGGATTTTTGTAGTGATTCGGAAACCACTTTAAGATGTAGGTTCCGGTCTAATACGATTGCAGAAAGTTGGACGTAGGGCTGAGAACCCTACCCCGTTAAAAGTCATCGTCACGGAGTCAAGTTTGACTTCTACCTAAGGGTGCTCCATCACAAAAGAGGCTGCCCCCCACCTTTCCCTCCTTCCGTGACACCACATGGGTTTTTGGACTTAGTCTAGATGTTGCAGTCTACGAAGCTGGATAAGAAACAACACAGTAATGCATCGTAAATCCTTATTTTTGAATAAAAGAAAGGTAGAGAGAAGGTTTTATAATCACAAATTAGCTGTATTTTCAGAACTGGAAACTGTTGTAGTATATGGCAAAAAATGTATCAATGATATATGGCCAATGTATCAGTGATATACTCGTGTATGCCCAACAGGTATCAACATTAACACCACTTCAGCTTAAGAAGCATGCGAAGAAATGAACATTGATATTAAAGGTTTTTACATATGTTATGGGATCTGATGGCTGAGTGTCTAGCGCTCTGGCACTCGCTGCCACAGTCTTCGAGTCCAGACGGTGCCATGGATGTTTGTAGTGGTTCGGAATCCGCTTAAAACAGTAGGTCCCAGACAAATAGGAGTGTTGGTCGTAAGGCTTATAACCCCACCCCTTAAAAAGATACATTCGTACATCTCTTGTCTCGAAATCTGCTAGTAAGGAGATGGCTTTGGATCACAGTGGGTCTGTTGAGCCAGTGATTTTTTTTATTTGGTTGTCACTTTACGGTCATCTTGTGCCCACGAGAGCTAAACAGACCGGGAACCTCCAATTTAACGTGAATTCCGAACCACTCACAAACACCCATGCCACCGCCAGGACTCAAACATGGAGCCTATGGTACCAAAGGCCAGAGCGCTAGCCAATTGGCCATTAGGCCGTCGTTGAACCAATGAAGAAGACACATGTTATATTGAACTAAAGTCTCGTGTTAAATCTGCTAGTTTAGCGGATTTATTTAAATAAATGAAATCATTTAAAATTTAGAATTAACGCCATTATCATGTCATGCAAAAAACTGTCCAATTTTCACTAAATTTATTTAACATAAAATATGTAGAAAGATCGCTACATCAGAGACTGGTTTATTGCAGATTCTTAACTATCCTCCAAATGTCCCAAAAGATACTCTTGAATTTAGAAGCTTTTTAAAAAAAAAAGTACATTTACACATAAATGACAGACAGAAAAAGGAGTTACATTGTAGAAGATCAAGGGGAACCAAACTCATTCTATTTATTTATTTATTTTTTCAATTTTTTTTTTTCTTGTTCAAGTGAGTCTAAAAAGAGTCTAGTTCTAGGTCAGTAATGTTAACAGAAAACAAAATGTATAACACCTTTGCTCAGTAGCCGTATCCGACTACAAGTGTTAGAAACGTTTAAAATAGAATAATTTGAGTTCTATTCGAACAAAAGAATGCTGCTATCAGACGAAAGAGAAGGAAAAAAGAACTGCTTTTAAAGATAAACAAACTTGTTCAAAGAAAATTATCGTGCAGCGAAAGATCGTTCTTTTTTGGGAAGAATACTACACCAACAAAAACAGTTCTAGGGCATTGTTATTTTTGGATTCTTTTACAAATATTCGGAAATGAAAAAGTAAAAAAAATCGTTCGAACTTCTCTTTGTCCTGATAAACGTGAACGCTTTTATATAGTTATGTAATGTTTCTGAAAATCAAAGATTTCAAACTTTTGATACAATAGTAGAATTCAGTTGCAATAATATTGAAAAATATGATTCAGAATTTAGTATGCATGTTAGCATTACTTTAAATTTGATTCAGAAACTTATTGCCAAAAGATATGATCAAGTTATATATTTTCCTACTTTTTAAATTTTTAATTCCACAATTCTGAACCTCGTATCATTTACTTTGTTTTAAATTATAATATGAATTATATGAATGTAATCTTCGATTTTTTTTCTTAAAAGCTGAAATACAGGTAATAATCGTTTTTGCATATTTTAAAATTATTTACTCTGCTTTCTTATTTTATCTTGTAGCAAACGATCTACTTCGTCATTTCATCATTTGAATAAGCTGTAAAATCACGGATGGTTAAAGACGACACGGCGTAAAATCTTTATGCAATCTGTGCTTGTTTGATAAGAAACGCTATTACTTAATTTATTAATTTGTGATGATTCTTTTGCTGTACATAAATATGAATTAAGATACATTGGTAAACTAATTTGAAAAGAATTTAAATTCTTCATTTAAAAATGTTAATTAATAAAATAAAAAATTAATTAATAATATATATATATATGCGTGTGTAAATATATATAAAATATTAAATGCATTAGAACTAACTCCCTAGCACTATAGTTCATGGTGAACCATGGCCATCTGCCTACTGGCAGATTCCGAAAAAGAAGATGTTTCCTTTTTAAGAGGTAATATTGTCAGACCTACACTCTAGTCATATTAGACCGGGACTCGAACCCCAAACCTGTACCACCGAGCGCTATCATGCTGGTAGCGCTGATTTCCATTAGATGTATTAGATGGCCCCATTAGATGTATTACAGAGAATTGAAAAAACGACAAGACGTACGCAAATCTATTGTAGTGTACACGAAAATTTTCAAATTTTCAACAACATCGTCATTTAGATAACTATTTTTTTTTTGTTTTTGTTATATTAAATTCAGACGACAGGTACGTTTGGTTTGGTTTGTAGCTCTACAGTCAATTTGTGCAAGATTTAGGCGAATTAGACAGGGACCTGCCGTTAACGTGGATTCCGAACCACTAACAAACATTCATGCCACCGCAAGGATTCGAACCTGAAGCTTGTAGTACCAAAGGACAGAACGCTAGCCAATTGGCCATCGGGCCGCAAACGATGGATAGTTGTGAGATACCTGTTGGATAGCGTGTTGGCTGTCTAATTAGAGATTCGGTTTCATGAAGCAATCTTGAATGACTATCTCTGTGACAGGCATAATAATTCCGTAGGCAGGAAAGCCCTTTGTTGGATTCGAGGGGAAAAACCAACAGCAGCCATCTTTGTGCCTGTTGTTACTCATCCTTAATATCCTGCAGAGCGGGATGGACATCCCACGAGTAATCTATTCATGCATGGAGGGCAGCTTCTATTGTGATCGAGCACCCGTACGTAGAAGTCTGACGTGGCTCCGTGTTGCTGAAGAAGGAGGGCAGTGCCTTCCAGGAGCACTTTTAGAGGCGAACCAGCCCGCAGTTACGTATCGTATGGGAGAAACCTGGAAAACTCCCACCAGGTAATCCGATTAACGAGGCAAGATAGTGAAACTCTTAAACGTCTCATCGTTTTTTTTATTTTTTTTTTTATACAGTGTCTACAACAAAGCCGTCAGCAGATGGAACCTCGCCCCTAATGCTCACCACTGGCGCATTTTGTCACTGAGCTACGAGTCAGACGCAGCCCTCTCTATAGGCGATATCTGATGAAAATTATGGTAGTACAGAGTAAATGCAATGTGGCAGCGCCCTCTTAGAAACGCTGTATCTGCTAAATGTCCTCTGATACCTATGTGCTCAAGTTATCCTGTATTTGAAAGCAACAGCAACAATTCCGACGCCTTGATCCTAAATTTATACATCTTTCCTTTTGCTAATTTTAATATTATTAAAATCTTAATACATCTTATTAGTTAATCCTATAGAATTCTATTATATATTAGGAATATTAGTTAATCCTATTAGAAATTTAGTATATGTAATGAATTTAAATCGTATCTTCTTATTAAATCAATGCATATCAGTCAATGGTCTTTCATGGACGATGCATGCTGATGCAAATGAATAATCCAATCTTATCCATGGCACGTCTGTTCCTGTTTTACTGATAGCGAATGCTACCTGCATAATTGACAGCTTTTAGAAAACGCACGGTTCCGTAACAGACCGTTGCGCACTGCGCAACACGCAGCTGTGTTTAATCTCAGCCGAATGATTCACTCCCACCCTTTTACAAAGGGGTGCGTTTATGCAACCCTAGAGGAGAGTGGGGGAGCACACTCACATGCAATATTTTCCCACCCACGCAACGACGCACCCCCGTTCGGAAAGTGCATTTTATTGTTATTGCAGCGTTATTTGCAGAAAACGAAATAGGTATTGGTTGACTGGGGTGGATAGGGGGAGGGTGGGGCTGGAGAAGAGTGTGTTATAGGTGAGTAATGGGGAATATATCGATTCAAGAATGATGTTTTTTTATACTAGGAAGGGAGTGAGGTGGGAATTTAACACGTGGCGTATGAAATGCTTGTTGATGCATGTGTTTTGGTAATGGGATTGTTATTTTTTGGTAGTGATTAAATCTGGTGTCACCAATTTTTACTACCAATATGATAAATGTGTTGTGGTAAATCTGAATTATTTAAGGTTTCTTTCAATTTTTTGACTGTCTCAAACAAAACACAGTTTTCCGCAACTCTATCTGACACTTATATCTGCCTACACAGCATTTTTTCTTCTTTTTTTCGAATTTCTATGGTAAAAAAAACATTAAAAATCTTTTAAAATTTTTTAGATCAATACACATTCAACGGAATACATTAAACAATTTTGGTTTTCGTTAAAAAGTGTGTTAAAAGTTTTGGTATTCATTAAGTTTTCGTTTAAATAAATTTTTCCGTTTAAATAAGTAACAACTTGTGAAAATAATAAACAAGTGAAAACCATGCTTCCTCCTACGCTGTGGCAAGAGTCCCCCTTGCGGCGTTCAGAAGAAATGGTCAGTTGGCCTACAGATTCGCATCCGGACAGGAAGTCTATTTCGCACATCCTACGCGTACCTGAGTATCGGGTTTACGATTTAGAAATGGAATCTTTCCACGAATCTATAATTATCTGTCTTTAAATGCGTTAAATATTGAATGTCTCTAATTTTATGTGTGTGGTGTTTGTGAATGTCAAAATAAAGCTGGGAGTTCTCCAACCTGTGTCTCAAGTATCTCAACCCAACCCTGCGGAAAACGAAAACGAAATAGGTATTGGTTGACTGGGGTGGGGTGGAGAATAGTGAGTTATAGGTGAGTAATGGGGAATATATCGATTCAAGAATGATGTTTTTTTTATAGAAAGGGACAGAGGTGGAAATTCAACACGTGGCGAATGAAAGGCTTGTTGATGCATGTGTTTTGGTAATGGGATTGTTATTTTTTGATAGTGATTAAATCTGGTATCCCCAATTTTTACTACCAATAAGATAAATGTGTTGTGGTAAATCTGAATTATTTAAGGTTTCTTTCAATTATTTTGACTGCCTCAAACAAAACATTGTTTTTCTTCACAATTATATATACCTACAAAGCATTGTTTTCGAATTTCTGTGGTGGGAAAACATTTTTTTTTTCTAATGTAGCTGGAAATACAGAGACAGTTATCTTTATGCCATAAGCAAAGGCTTCACCGCTGTTACTCATTTAGCACTACCTAGCGTGCACATGTAGCTTGAAGATATGCTGCGGACGAGAGTAACACTACCCCTGCAACGATCTATGATCATATTAGACCGGGACCTACGGTTGAATGTGGATTTCGAACCAATACAAACTTCTATGGCAGCACCGGGAATCGAACCCGAATCTCAAAACGCTAACCACTCGGTCATCAGGCCCCATGGAAAACATTACAAATCTTAAAATTTTAACGGAAACACTTTTTTGGAACAATACACATTTAACGGAATACATTAAACAATTTTGGTTTTCGATAAGTTAAAAGACAGGATTTGGATTTTTCAGTTTAAATAGATATGGAAATTAAAAACGTAAGACAACCGAAAGTAAAAGAACTCGGGAAAATAATAGACAAGTGTAACCATGCTTACTCCTACGCTGCGGCAAGAGCCGACCCCTTGTGGAGTTCAGGAGAAATGGTCAGTCGGCCTACAGATTCTCATCCGGAGAGAAGGTGTATTTCGCGCATTTTGCGAGTAGTTGAGTATCGGCTACGGCTTAAAAATGGAGTCTTAACGATTTACGGCTTAAAAATGGAGTCTTTCCACGAATCTATAATTATCTGTCTTTAAATGTGTTGAATATTGTACGTCTCTAATTAATTGTATGTGTGTGGTGTTTGTGAGCGTCTAAATAAAGTTGGGGGAATATATCATAGAATGAGAATAAAGGGAATATATCAATTCTAGAATGACGTTTTTTCTATAGGAAGAGAGTGAGGTAGGAATTTAACACGTGGCGTATGAAAGGCTTGTTGATGCATGTGTTTTGGTAATAGGATTGTTATTTTTCTGGTAGTGATTAAATCTGCTGTCGCCAATTTTTGCTACCAATAGTGCCATGATAAATGTGTTGTGGTAAATCTGAATTATTTGGTTAAGGTTTCTTTCAATTTTTTTGACTGTCTCAAATGAAACATTGTTTTTCGCAACTCTTTCTACAATTATATCTACCTACACAGCATTTTCTTCTTCTTCTTTTTTTTTTTTTTTTTTTTTTGAATTTCTGTTATGGAAAAAACATTAAAAAATCTTAAAACTTTTTGGAACAATACACATTTAACGGAATACATTAAACAATTTTGGTTTCCGTTAAAAAGTTTTGGTTTTCTTATCCAAGCCCATCTTTTAAGACAGGGTTCGGATTTTTCAGTTTAAATAACTATGAACCGAAAATAACACAACTTGTGAAAATAGTAAACAAGTGTAACTATGCTTCCTTCTACGCTCTGGCAACGCCTGTGGTGTTCAGAAGAAATGGCCAGTTGGCCTACAGAGTCTCACCCGGAAAGGAGGTGTATTTCGCACATTCTGCGTGTAGCTGAGTTTCGGCTTAAAAATGGAGCCTTTTCACGAATCTAAAATTATCTGTCTTTAAATGTGTTAAATATTGCATGTGTCTAGTTGTATATGTGTGGTGTTTGTGCATGTGTCAATAAAGCTGTGAGTTCTCCAAATAAATATCGCAACCCAACCATACCCAGTTTCAATCTGGTTACCCAAACCTGAACACTACAAGTGTAACTTGATACAAATTGTTTTAGTGTATGAAACATAAATTGTAACTAATTATTTTTTTAAGTGATAATCGATTTCAAAGTTTTTCCTTCTATCCATGAGTAGATCACTCATGAGATGTCAGTCCCGCACTGCAGGACACTGAGGATTATTCACAACAAAAAGAGAAATAAAATAAGCTGAAAATGGCCGAGTGTCTAGTGCTTTGAGCTCGGTGCTACTGGTTTCGGGTTTGAGTCCCAGCTGTGACATGGATATATGAGTAGATCACTCATAGGATGTCCGTTCCGCACTGCAAGGGACTGAGGATTAGTCACATTAACAAAAAAAGAATAACTAAATATAAAAAGGAAGTAATTGATCAACGCACTACGAGTACTTATAGCCATTGGATATACCAATGTTTAAAATCCCAACCCAAAACATGAAAAAATGACTCAAAACCATACTACAAAGCACTTCAAGCAAAAGCCAGATTCTCCAGAAAATTCCTCAGAATTAGCGTTATTCTTGAATCATTTCAAGAGTTAAGGGGCACAAACTAACATTTTCCGCCAAAATTTGGAATAGAGTTTTATTTGCTTGCTTCACTTTTTGGATTGCGCCACGAACTCATAACCAGGACAACATCATGTTCGCACATGATAATAAATTATTTATAAAAATAATTATTACTAAATTATAATTAAACGTCCCTGAAAGATAAAACGTTTTATTAAAGTGTATTTAATCTTTAATACCTCATATTTTTAAATTTAGACATTTTTAAAAGTATAATTATGTGAAAAAACACAGTAGTAAACTTTAGATTCCTAATCGTTAAGAACAGTTAATGCGATTCAACAAAACGCGAATTTACCTTGTGGTTATCAAATAATCTCGTTAAAATCACATAAATATTCAGAACGCAAACTGCTCCATTTTTAATTTACATAAAACATTATTTTTTGGATGTATTGATTTACGAGAATCTTAATAAGAAGCGATCCTTATCTTTGAATACAAATGTGGCATAATATCAGGTTGTACAAGTGTTGCTGTTTCTTAAAAAAGACAGACAAAAGAAGAGCATGAATTACTTTCCATTATTATTAAACCAGTGGTTTTTAAATCGTGGAGAGCAGATAAGATAAAAGAGAAGCTCAATAGGCTTTCTACAGATACAAATTGAGTCACCATAAGTTAAAGAAAAATCAACGAAAAATTGGTTATTACCACAAATAATTATTTTCAAAATTATGAATAATTTATGTGTAATTGATACAGGATTCCCGATTTTATATAGAAAAAATATTAAAAATTTTCATTTCTTCACAAAAAAATTATTTATACAGTCGTGAATTAATTTGCATTTCGATGAATGAATTTACAAGTCTATGGCAAATAATAACTAACTAACTCCCTGTCCCTACTGTCCATGATGAACCAAGGCCGACTAACTACTGGCAGATTCCAAAACCGGAGAATTTTTCTTTCTACGGGATAGGTTTGTCAGCTCTATTCCCAATAATTTTATTAGACAGAGACCTACGGTTTAAAAGGAATTCCGAACCACTACAAACATCCATGACACCGCCGGGACTCAAACGAGAACCTGTGGCATCGAGATAGTCAGAAAATTGAAATATGATGGCTAATTAACGTTTTTCATTAAAGAAAACTATTTATATCACTGAAAGAGATTAATTAATGTTTTAAATAGTAACCTTTTTTAAGTTTTTATGGACTTCACTTTTTCAAGGACGCCAAGAACTTTAATGTCATGTTCATTCATGTAAAAATTCAATAAACTCACACATTCTTCAAAAATTGAACTAATATTTTTGTCTATAAACTAATTAATATTTAAAAATATGATCTAAATGTTTCTGTCTCATTAAATACAGCAAAATTTCAAAGAAATGTGGGGTCAAAACATTAATATAATTAAATCAAGCATGAACAAGACCCACCTGAAACCCGACATTGTGTAAATCCAAATTACTTCTAAATATAAATAATTGTAGTGATAAAGAAGCATCAATATATATCCCGCTAGTACCATGAATGCATGTAGTGGTTCGGAATACACTTTAAACCGTAGGTCCCGGTCTAACATGACTGCAGAGAGTTGGGCGTAGGGATGACAAACCTAGCCCATAAAAATAAAACATCTATTGTCTCGGAATCTGCCAGTAGGCAGACGACCTTAGTCCACCATGAAGTTGTTATGCCAATGAAGAAGAGAAATTATAAAAATAAAAGTTGACTCGTGGCTCAGTAATAACATGTGTAGCTAGCGTATAGTAAGGCTAAATTTTAACTCTACTGACGATGTTTATTGCAGTCACTGCTTTCAGAAACAAGCTTTTGGTTTGGTTTGTCGTTCGACAATCATTTTGTGCATACTTTAGGCTAATTAGATCGGAATCTACAATTTAACGTGGACTCCAAACAACTCACAAATATCCATTCCACCGCCAGTATTCTAACCTGAAGCACAAAAGGACAAAGAGCTAGCCAGTTGGCCATCAGGCCGCTTCAGAAACAAGGGGCATAAATGGTAATTGCAACACCATGTGTAAAGCGTCTGGCACTATAATCGGGGTTGCCTGGTGGAGTTTCCGTCCATACGACGCGTAAATACGAGGTAGTTACCCTTCTCTATAAGGCGGCCTGATGATCAATTTGTTAGCGCTCTGGCCTTTGGTATCACAGGCTTCAGGTTTGAATCCTAACATCGAAATGATTTTTTTGTTAATGGTTCGCGATCCACATTAAACTGTAAGTCCCAGTCTAATTAGCCTAAAGTGTTCTCAAAATGACCGTAGAACGACAAACCAAGCCAAATATCTCTATAAGAGTAATGACAATAAGTGGAAAGCAATGGTATCACCATATTACTTGTCAGTGGGCTATTTATAATTGGGATAAGACAGGACGATAAAATAATAATAACTATAAACTGTTTTTCCGCAATATAAAAAAAGCATTTTTCTTCCTACATACTGTTTATGAAAACTATTCTATTCAACAAATTTTTTAATCAAGTTTTAAGATGGTAAACTTTGTTTTAATGCTAAACACTTAGTTTTAACAAAAAAAATAATCCGTATTGATAATAAGTCACGAGAAAACTTTTGAGGTGGAAAATGAAATGAAAATATTTAATCTTTATTTTTCGAATTTATAATTCAAAAACTTTCCATTATTGAATAATTTACTATTAGTTTTAGTTACTTATAAGAGATCTTCATAATACAAATATATAAATGTGTATAATGTTTTATGCCTGAAATCATAATAAACGTAAATCTCTCTAAAACTTTATTTTAAAAGGTGTTTGAAAGTGAATAACATAACATTTTAAGGAATATTGAACTTTTTCCCTTTTTTCTTAAAAAAAAGAAGTTTCTGCTTTTAAACTTTTCCAAATCCTACTTTTTCTTAAAAACAATATTATGCTGATTAGCAGGCATCCAAGCGTAGCTACACAAATTGTAGCACGATTGGTAAGTGATAAGCATAATTAACTTTTCAAATCTCAAATCATGCTTTATATTTATTATCGCAGAAGATTATCAAGTACCGTAGAGACGCAACAACAACAACAACAACAACAAAAAAAAAAAAAAAAAAAAAAAAAAAAAATAGTTTACTCACATATTGAAAAGATGCATTTGACGGATTTATTTTTTGATGTTTATTTAAAGTGTAAATCCTAAATCCAGAGATCTAGAACAATTTACTTAACCTAATTCTATTCTTAGTAAATTATTCAATGATGATTCTGCTTCAAGATAAGAATCAATCATACATTTAAGTTATTATAACTAAACAAATATATAAAAAAAGAATGAATAAAAGTTTTGCACAAATATTAACAAATAATATTATTTATATTTGTGGTACATAATATTACTGTTAATGAAAAATTTTTTTATTAAATCCTGTGCCCGTCTCCAACCTCACTGTCATGAGTTGACGAACAACCCAATACAGTAAAGGTGACAAAACCACTCACTAAAAGCACTGACAGTAACACGAAATGGAAAATAGTTAAGAACAGTAGTGCATATGATGAGTCATGTCATCATATGACATTATGATATATGATATGATATATATATATATATATATATATATATATATATACGTATATGAGTCATGTTATCATATGCTCTACTGATATTTCATGTCTTCTCCAGTCATGGGCGGCGTGATGGTCAATTGGCTAATGCTCTGGCAGTTGGTACCACGTGCTTCAGGTTCGAATCCTGGCTGTGGCATGGATGTCTGTTGGTGCTCCGGAATCCATGTTAAACTGTAGGTTCCGGTCTAATTAACCTAAAGTGTGCACAAAATGACCGTAGAGCGACAAATCAAACAAAATCTCAGTCATGGACACGCCACAGCCGAAAAGGGGGCAGATATCTGCATTAGCCAGTCATTTTCTATACAAGTGACTCTGTAAGTAGTCCCCTGTCCGTGACAAGTCTAAAGCAAACTCTACTCTAGGCAGAAAATCTTCTTGAAACTCCACTTTTTCTCAGAAACCTTCTCTCTATACAAGTTGAAACGGTTGGAGTTAATAGAGAAAGATACATATCGCTTTATATGCCGCAAAGGCAAAGAAGGATCAGGTTGCATCATTTGTGATCCATTCTTGGCCAACTTATCAGCCTGCTCATTTCCATATATTCCGCAATGGCTTAGAATCCACCGCAGAACAATGGATTTATTGGTGTCTAATAGCTTATCTTTACTAGAAATCTCACATTCACAATGATTGGGAGTTGTTAAGGTCATAATTAATGGCCTAGAATCAACAAAAAAGACAATATTTTCTTTTTTACATTGCTCTATTTTGTCTAAGGTCTAAGAAAGATTATTATCTACTAAGACTATTTCACTCTCAAAGTTGTCAAAGTGCCTTCCAACGGCAAAAGATAATGTAAATTCTGTAGAATAAACTCCAGTTCCAGCATTTCTTATGGCCCTTTCAGCCGAACCATCAATATAAACATGGAGTCAAGAATCATCAGGGAAACGTTCTTGTATAGCAGCTAATGCAGTATATTTCAATTTGGTAATGAAAACTAAAATTAAAATCGTCCTTTATTTATCAGTATATAAATTCATTTAGATAAGTCTTCTTCAAGGACACAACAGCCTCATGGTGGGCCAAGGCCTTCTGGAAGATTTCGAAATAGGACATGTTTTATTTTTACGGGATAGGGAAATCAACCCTACGCCCAACGCTCTACAGTCATACTGGACCTACAGTTTAAAGCGGATTCCGAACCACTACAAACATCAGTGGCACAGTCGGGACTCGAATCCGAAACTTGTAGCACTACGCGCCAGTCACTCGGCCATCAGGCCCCCATTTAGACGAATCTAATACATTTAAATACATACACAAACGAACAAGTATATTTAATCCAGTAACCTATAAAAATTCATTGAACGATTTTTCATAATTTTCGAAAAACAACTCAAATCCAAAGAATTGCTAAAATTAATTTTTATCTATTAAAGTGGCAATCCATATTAATTAACACATTTGAAATTTTTTTTTATTTGGATTGCAATTTAATTTTTAAACTGAATAATCAAAAATCTAAAAAAAAAACATGTATAATGAATTGCAAAATACAATAGTCAAGTAAAGTATTTATTTTTTTTATTTTAATAACAAACGTGTAGTAAAATATTATTATAATTTTATTTAAAGAAATTTAATGTACTTATATTTGATCAAAGTACAGTGCATAAAAAAACAGACATTTATTTCCATTCTATTCTTTTTCCATACGATGATTGTTTATTTTATACTACTATTATTTAATAATTTTACTATCAGCTGGTTGAAGCTACGATCTGAAACATACATCTGCTACAAAGAATAAAATTATTACATGATATTCAGAGGATATGTAATGGAAATCCAAGAGTTTTGCAAAGTGATTCGTTTTACTTTTATTTTATTTCGGAAATATATTCGTAAATAATTTAAGAATAAAACGAAAAACTTTATTTTATAATTTCTTAAATATTTCTTCGTTTTATAATTATAACATTTTATAACTGAACAAATGTATACATTTTTGGAACAAAATTGTACTTATACTATGAACTGTAATTTTAAAAACCATTTTATTAAGGTTTATATTTCTTCTTTATTTAAAAAACTATTCTTATAATTTTTATTTGAATTCTAATGATTACAATAAGTAATAAAAATAATAGTAATAATTGCAGTAATCTAAAGAAGAAATTTTTCAGTTTATAGCATGAAATTTATGATTCTTACGCGTTATAAATAAAAAAAAGCCTATAAAATAAAAAAAAAATAAATAGAAATACTGATTTAAAAAAAGTAATTACTGAACAACATGAAGAATAAAATATGTGTATTTCGTCTTAATTTATTGTTAAGAAAAATATTTTTACTTACTACTTACTTATTTTATTCGTGTTTGTATTTATCGCTACATTCCAATTTTATTTGTACAAATAAAAAAATTTTAGAGCTATTAGTATTTTAAAATTTTGCCTACTTTTGAAAATAATTATATAAAATTGATTAATTTTTTATATATACGATCTGTAGCGAACATTTATAAAATTTTATTATGTTTTTACAGTATATACGGAAATTTAAAAATCCATAAAATTATTCCTGTTCAAAAAATTGTGTTTTATTTTTTATGAAATTCTGATATTCAATTACTTAGCTATAGAAATTATTATTATTATTATAGAATTAATTATAGAAATTAGAAATTATTACTAAAATTATTTCTATAGCTAAGTAATACATAAATAAGTTGGTTATCAATCTATGAAATAAGAATAATTTAAAACCTATTTTCATGATCAGAAATCAGTTCTAAATACCACAGAAAAAGATAATGATACATAAGTTATTTTTATCTAACTGTATAGAAATATGGATAAAAAAAATTAACAATATTATAATACACAATATGGCCATTCCTAAAATTATCTATATAATTCCGCAGCCTATAATAATGTTAGAAAACTGTACAATAATATCAGCTGTATTATTATTATTATTTTCCTTTGTTAACCATAAGGCGTTTATACGATTTTATATAAATTGATTCCATTTTCACGAAACTATTTATTAGGGTAATCGTGACATAATTTCCTCAAAGAAGTTTAAAAATAATGTTATTAACTTCTTTGTAGTAGAAATGAAAATAAGTACACTTGATTAAACCTTTTCTATTTCATAGATACTAATGAAAGAGATCCTTTGTGAGGAATTGATAATATAAAAGTTACAAAACAAAAAAATTATAGGGTAGCACGTAAATGTATTTTAAATAAAAATACTTTGTATATATTATAGGTTTCTATTTACTTTAATAAGAATAATATTATATATCTCAGGAAAGCTTTTTTGCATAAATATGCTACTTACGCATTGGAAGAAACTTTTTAAAAAAATAATTAAAATTTTCAGTTTTGAAATATATATTACATTTTATGTGCATTTTTATATGACTATTTAGAATACATTTGTTAAAAATGATAAACTAATGAACACAAAAGTTTTCACCTAAGAATAGTTTAACTTAATAAAATTCTTTGAATTATTAATTAAACAATTTTTAATGTTTAATTGGATAACCAAGAGCTTTAAGAATACTTTAATAGCTTTGATATAAATTTGACCATTTTCTTTTCTAATTTCAAATCGTATTTTATTAGATTCTTTATTACAGAACTTTAGCTTTGAGCAAATGCTCTTTCAAAATTCTATTTCTTGTCAAAACTACTATTTTTTTTATCGCTTCTATTCTTACCAAATATCATCCGTTTGATTCAAATTTGGTGATTTAATGAACTTTTTAAAGATTTGTAAATATTGCAAAATAAAGTAAATAAAAATTGTAAACCAACTATAATCGAACATTTTAGGCAGTTAGGCTTATAGTCTTCCAGTAAACCAAAATTTTTCATTGATTATTTTAAAAAATTGTTTAAGATGATAATAGTATATATTTACAAATTTATGAGGCAACCAATAAAATCGAACTTACCTTTTTCCAGGTGACTATATATATGCATCTCCATGGCATAATTCTTCCGTCACCATTTTTAACGAATGGAAAATAAATTCTTTTTTTTTTTTAATTCTTTTGATTTCATCTAAAGTATGATGTGACCACAACCTCATGGCAAATGAAATTCGTAGTTTTTAATTTTTTTCACTACTAAAGAATTTCTTTTTTTTAGCCACACGGCCATGACTCTGGGCAGATAGAATTGTTTCTGGATTACACATTCCATAATAATATTCTTGTAATTCGTTGTTGGTCTTGCAGCCGATAATTGTAAATTTTCTGTAATTTTCAGACGATAATTTACTTCGTTCCAAGAAAGAATTTTCTTGACCTATAGAATCTAAATTTACTGTTTAATCTAAGATTCTATTCTATTCTTTTTATATTTAAATTATTAAATTTATATGCGTTTATTCTTTTATTCTATTCTATTCTTTTTTTAGTTAAATTTCCTAAATTATTAACTATTTTTGCAATTTTTTACTTTTTTTAATAGCAAATTAATAAATTCGAGAATTTCGAAGTACACTTACTAGATTTAGTTATGATATTCCAATTATAAACACTAAATAAAAACAGATGAATTCTCTATGTAGAACGATTTAAAGTTTGTACGGAAAAATATTTATAAATTATTATTGAAAAATAATGTGAAGTAGATAATTTTTATGTGTGTCTAAATAGTACATGGAATTTTTGTGAGATATATTTAGGCTTAATTATATATATTATTTTTTTCGGAGTATAAAAAGTTTTAAATTTAATAAATCATATTGCCTTTTTTTTTTTTTTTTTTTTTTTGGAATAAATTGAAGTTCTTTTCATGATACAATCATTTGGAATTATTTTTTAATTCTTTTATTGAAACTATAATGAGAATCCGAAATCGAAATTAATCGATAAATTTAAAGCTTAATCGAAAACATTTGTGAGACACTGTATATATTTACTGCTGAAAAATTACCACAAATAATCTAAGAAAGTTCTATTCTTAAACCACGTCTGTAATTCATAATTCCATTTTCACTCTTCTTCTTTAGGCTTAATCATTTGCTTCTTTGCTGTATTATTTCTCTGTTTACTTACATTTCGTTTTGTTTCTTTCATTTTTCATATCATATTCACTTATAAAAAATAAAATAACAAAAATTAGAGCAACAACAACACCTAACAAGAAATAACCAATAATGAACTGCACTGAGCAATTCCACAATCTCACAATATGGCTGATGAGTTTTGACGCACCATTTTTTTTTTTTTTAATATATTGACTCCTAAAAGTGTTCTTAAGCATTAAAAATTTGAAGAAAAAACGCCGTGACATGGAATTGATTTCGAATATGAAGTTCAATATTTTTAATATCATATCCACGTAATTTCGAACAATTTATAAAAACATGTTGAATCATTTTCTTTTCATAAAAAATGAAACCTCAAGGAGGCTGAGAAAAAAACAAGTCACAAAAGTGATCGTACCCTAAAGTATTTTCGAATAAATTCATAAATAAAATTATAGTCTACCGCGTTTTTATATTTTACATTTTGGTGACATTTAAAAAATCGTTTGGCTTTACGTTTCATATGCTTATTTCGTTATATTCTATAAATTACCTAAAAATGGCTCGCAGTTGTAAGGAAACAACGATCAGCATTCGAAAATTTATTAATTTTCAGTAGTGATAAATAAGTTCGGAATATTGTTAAATTTATTTCATTCTACTAAGCAATTTGTGATAAAAAGTTTTAAAGAAAGAAAAATTCCTAAGTGTACGAACATTTTTAATAAAAATGTAAACTTGAATTTTAATTCCTTTTTTATATACTATTATAATTATTTGAAAACTCAAGGATTACAGATTTTTTTTTTCAAATATAGACAAAATAAAAAAAATTTAATTTCAATAATTAGATAATACTTGGGTTAATTATTATTATTTAGAACAAACGACGCCAGATGTCTGATACAAAAATACAAGCCTTTTTATTTACATTTCCACTTGGATTTTGAACAAAAAAAAATTATAACAGGTGTGAAACTGCAATTACAATATCTTATTCGAGTAAACAGAAGGAATCAGATAAATGAATATGACAAATTGTTCTTAGAACAAATCTCTTGTTTAATTACTGCTTCAATATTCAGGATAATACGAAAGACTTTTCTCCCAATTACTACAATGTCTTTCCAATGCTTTACATACCCATGAACAAAATAAAACACATTAGCCTGATTACATATTTGGATTAATATTTGTTTATCAAAGTCAATCTTAAATATCATATTTATATTCATTTGTTTAAATACAGTTACATTCCAAAATAAGAATTGACATCCGGTTTTTCTTTGGGAAGCAGTGTCCTCATTTAATAACTTAATTCGGTCGCCTCAAAATTACGACTTCCAATCAATTAAATACTTAAATATGTGTTCTTTGTTACTATAGATGCTATTCGATATTTATCGTGCAGTCACCACAAATATAGATTTAAAATATTGTCAAACAACACAATGAGTTTTTAATTAAAAAAAATTGGAACAAATCAATATATTTAGTTTTATATGATTAATATGTATATTTATCCTTTGAAATATGAAATTAATATTTCTTCTGCAACTTTTCAGGTATTACAAAAGGATTAACGACAATAAGAAAAATTTAACAATAAATTAACACCACAAATTGCTTCACAGATGATGGCGTCTCATAAACTAAATAAGAATCTTCAAAATACATAAAATTTACCTTTGAAGCTAATTTGTATTGTGCCTAAATATAATTAAATAAAATTTACTAAAATTAAGCTTCTAAATTCAAATGGCATATTTTTATTAAGTAGAACTGCGGTCAGGATGGCCTCGTGGATAGCTCGATTCAATCGAACTAAATTCCCGTCATTGAAAGGGAATTTGGTTCGAAACCAAACAAATTAAACAACCAAACGCTTCAATGTCAATGCCGGAGATGTACATAAATTCATTTGCTGGGAAGTTATTCCTTATTATTGGCTGGATTTGAAGAAGTAACCTAACCTATCCTTGGGAGTAATCGTTCCAGATTATGATAGTAAAATATGAGTACAGTATAGCAGGTATCTGATAGAACATTCTAGGCAATGCTAAATCTAGTACATATCTGCCGTTGTAATGGCAAATGACCTCGAGTAAAATAACAGTCATTTCAAAACAAAAATTAATTAATAAATACCACATTAATAGCTTAACTGAGTAAAATTTTAACTGAAAAATATCTTACATCTATGATGAAATCTAAACGTAACAATTATCTCAAAATTTATTTTTTGTAACATAACAATAGTTAGATTTGTTATAACGTTATCATATATTCGTCATTTTCAATTAGTTCAAATAAATCCAATAAATAATAATTACAATCGAAGTTGAGTTATATTTATTTTATAAGCAAAATTAGTCTAAATTTTAAATATTTATAATAAACACTACTTATTGATTTGATATGCTGTGTTTAATCGTTTTTCCCCCGTTGAATGCATGACAGTTACACATTTAATCTATTAACAGGTTGATATAATATGATTTAATAGCAACTTATTAATCGTAATCCATAATGTACACATTTAGAGTCACAATGGAAAATCATTATTTCATGTCTGAGTTATTGATTATCCTTCAATATTTGAAATTCTGTTTTCGATCTATTCCTCCTATTTTTTTAAAATCTTTTTCCCGTTCTTACAAAGTTGTATGCAATTTTAATAATACAACAATGTAATAATAATGCAAATAATACAACAATGTACAACATGTAATTTTTAAATATAAAAAGTTTCTAAAATTTTACAAAATTTCTGTTAATTTTTGAAGTTTTATATTATTGCTGCTCTAAAAATTTATTCTTGTATTTAATTAATAATTTCTTAAAATTTATTCTTATATAAGAAAAGTTAGATATTTAATTAAGTATAAAGTTCACAAAAGATAATTTTGAACTAAATTTCTTTAGTTGTGGCGCCATCTGTTGAATTTAATTTTTATGTATATAGAACTTTAGCGCTATCTGTCCCCCAGCCATATTCTTCAACATAAAAAATAATTCATTAAAAAATGCATATAAAAAAATCTGCCAAGAGAAAATATTTAGATGAACTCCTGCAAATAATTTGAATTATTCTTTTTTAATAAAATAAGGAAACCATACGTTTGACAGTTGTAACTTTTTTTCGATATGCTGAATTCTTTGTTTCAAGAATTTCCTAGCTTTATAAACATTTGCGCCATCTATTGCCACAAATTTAAATAGTATCATTCTTCCGAATTTTAAAAGTTGTAACAAACATGTCTAAATGAATAATAATTTATAATAAATAATGTATTTCATTTGATTATTATTATATCGACAGAAAAATAAAACATTAAAATTACAAGCAAATAAAAAAATACATTTAATATTGTTTAAACTAAACAAATGTCAAGAAACCTAACTATTTATTAGTTTGTGGAATTAAAATTTGAAAAATCACCAATTTTATTCAATGTTTAAATAATACTGAAAAAAATTTATGATTAACACAATTTAATATATTTTATATTAAAATTCATTCTAAAATAAGATAAATTACTTCTGAGAATACTAGGTGCACATTTACTTTCAAAATATAACTTTATTTCATTAAAAAGTAATTTTAATTTTTACTATGCAATTAACTGTTAATTTATTCAATATTTAATGATTCATTAATTCAACAATGAAAAATCTATCCTGAAAAAAAAAAAAAAAAATTAGAACATAATAAGCAAAAATATTAGGATTTCTGTTAGTAAGTTTTTAGATGAAAAACAAGATTACACTTTAGACATCTATTTTTAATATTCAATAGTTTCAATAAAAAATTTAAATCAACATCCAATTATTTCCCAAAATTTATCACCCAATAAACCAATATCAGTATAAATAACATTAAAAAAAACTATTAAACTCAACATATTTGAGTTAAATAGATAAAAAAAAGAAAAGTTTTCTTATAAGATGCTTTACTTTTAAGACATAATAAAGAAAATTTAACCTTTGTAAATTTGAAGAATTAAAATGAATATGATAATGATATATTATTCAGTATTGTAAAGGAAATTTTCTTAAAATTGTTTTGGCTTAAATGAAGAAGAAAAAAAAAAAAAAAATCACAAAAGTCAAAGTAAAAGTGAATATTATTATTATTTTTAAGTTATTAATGGAAAAGCTTCAAACAATATTTTTTCAGTGTAATAACTTAATACTAACTCAGTACTGAATTTCGATAATTTATATATTCTTTTAACCAGTAAAAAGTCAGCGGTTTATGAATTGAAATTCGTAATATTAATATTAAATATACATTAACTCCTTATTCAGTATTATTACTAAAATTATTAAATTTTATACAGCTTATTATATAAGCTGTATAAAATTTAATTGCTTTTGTTTTAGTATTGAAATAAATTAAATGCTGATTTTTCTTTTTATTTAGAAGTATCTGAAATTAAAAGATATTTTAAGATATCATTAAATCTTACTCTTTAGGTATTTAAATTTTTTTTAAAAAATTAATTCCAGTAATTTTCACTAATCACTATACTGCATAGTATATATTGAATTACAATGAATATGCTTTATCAATATGAATTAGCGTAATTTAAGTAAGGAAAAAAAGCATTCTATCAAAATGCTTGCACTTATCTTTAAAAGTTGTAATTATAAGCTAAAAAATTACATACTCTTAAATGTTCTCATCTATTAAAAAAAATAATAAAAATATTTACAATTATGTTTGTATTAGAAAATTATAGATAGAAAATGAATATGCATTTAAAATCTGCCCTATGAATTTTAGATATAATATCTCAATATTAAAAAAAAAAAAAAAAAAAAAAAAAAAGATAGAATAAACTACAATAAATAAGAAAAATTAATTTCCTTACATTTTTATATTAATTTTAATACACCACAATTTTCTATGGAAGTAAACACATGACCACAATTTTACGTAAAAATTAGCAACTTTTATTATTCCTTATCAATTTATATATAAGTTAATCAAATCACCCAGTGAAATAAATGGAGTAATTTGGACCCTTTATAAAGAAATTTGATTTAAAAACTAAGAATTACTCACTCTGAGGTAAACTTAATATATAAATAACCATCTAGTGATGTCACAAATACTACATAAATGTGAAAAAAAATTCAGATTTTAAAAAAAGTTTTTAATATATTTTTTTCTTGCATTGTAAGAGAAAATACATGATGTAATAAATTTACAAATATGCTAAAGAAAATCTTAGCTTTTAAATATTTATTTCAGCTGCATTCCTTATAAAAATCAAATAGTTTGACAACAAGAAAATTATGCTTCATCATACTTAATTGATTTTGATAAAAATTAAGTTAAATTTGATATAAATCAACATCAGTAACAACTATAAATTTGTTTAGCTGCATTTAATTGAACAAAAATGCAATATCTCATATTTATGATAGTATTTTTTCAATTTAAAGAACAGTTACAGGAAAAAAAAAAAAAAAAAAAAATTGTTAAGAACTGAACAATTGTAGATGGTTAATATAACAAATCGCAATTACAATTGATATATGGATTACATGGAAATATTAAAAGATAATTGTGATTATTTGTGTGATAATTGTGATTAAATATATGTTAAAAATAAGATAATCTGTAAAAAGAATTATTTTTAACAAAGATAGATACACATATTTACTTAAAAATAATAATTCAAATAAGTTAAAACTGATTATAGATTAAATGAAAAAAAATTCATTGAGAATCGAAATTAATTCAGAACTTTTATTATTGATTAAAAAATTCATAATTATTAATAAAAAATCATATTGATAACTATATTATTCGATAACTGATTATATAATATTATATTAATATCATAATTTTTAATTTCATTTTTGAATTTAATATGAAATAGTCAAAAAAGGCATCATTTAAAGTACATCAACAAGAAATAAAAGCAGGCAATTAATTATCTGTGTTTGGGAAATTGTTTAGAATTTGTAAAAGAACTTTTATATCTATTGTTTAGTGAAATTTCATAAATATTCATTGACTTAATTATTAACTGGAATATATTTTATTTCTTACAACACCTGAAATATTTATTTTCAAACAATAAACGATTATGTGATAGAATGTTTAATTAAAAACATTGAAAAATCTAACAAAATAAACCAAAAAAATCGGCGTCGTGTCACTGCATGCCAGATTCGCCAAGCTTAATATTGTAATTTAGCAGAAAATTCTTTTATGGAGTATTCTACGCAGTTATAACTCGAAATCTAACTTTTTTCCACAGGAATTTCACTTATCAATTCTTAATATCTTTTTAAAATGTTTAAAGATTTGAGAATTTCTTAAATTTATGTTTTCCATAACTTTGTTTCGTTTTGAAAACGTAATCTAACATTTTATTTGAATTAATGAAACATGGCATCACTATCGTGTATTTCCCGCCATACATAGAGTTAAATGTTGCTTTCGTTGCGATTTGTTTTTTTAAAACTTATTAATGATTTAGCTAAAGAAACTTGTCACTATGTTTATTAAGCAGGTAAGTTTGTTTCTTTTTCTATATATGTGCAAATAAAATGCGTGAGTTTTGTAAATATCGAAAACTGTTATCGAATAAAAAGTGATATCCATAACTAACATAAGCTTCTATCAAACATGAAATGTTTGTTTGGTATTATTTGTAATCATTATATTCATACTATTAAATTATACAAAATAAGTAGGCGCAGGTAATTTTTGATCGTGGATAAGAATCCTAATAGTTTATATTGTTTTTTTAATGATATGGTCATTGGGCAACCCGTGGTTTCCCAATGTATACAAACAGCGGAAGCTAGTGCATGTTGTAGATTTTTGTAAATCGTTAAGCTAAAAATATTTAAAATTTGTATCTATTGCATCTAACAATTTTTAATTCTATATCTTGTTCAGCTGAAAGTTATGATTAATTGACTTTTTAAATCAAAAGAATGTTAGAAAATATTCCATTTTTCTCTTTTTTTCTTATATATAGGAGGGATTTTTTCTTTCTAATATTCATCTAAATGCATCCAATAGAAATCATCCGATCCATTTATCTCTTATAAAAATTGTATTTTAAAAGTTTTTTTGCAAATAAGTTTAAAGTAGTTCTTAAATTAATATTATTTAAATGCAGAACCTGAGAAATTTTGTTTCTTTGCACATAATTATAGGCGAACGTATTGTAATTATTTCGTTAGTATTATGTTAATTTATGAAATCCATTTTCTTAATTTAAATGAATGCATTACTATCATTGCAGAAAAACCTTGACATTGTCTCTTGACACAGATTTTGAAAGTGTTTCAATTATTTGTAATTGAACACAAACACATTTATAATCACTAATATAATAGTAAATGTATGCATTGTATATATAAATTTTTACAAAAATTAGAAACGAGTTTAGAAGATGAATTGTTTGTTTAATTACACATATGAAGGTGTAAAATATTATTTTGAAATCGAAAATTTTTTATTCTATGATTCAAAATTTATATTTTTCATATTCACGGGAGAAAAAAACTCCATCAATCCTAGCAATTTTTCTTTTTTGCTGCTTCTCATTAAATGATTTGTTGATTATTTTTAATTAAATTTATTTTCTGACTATTATTCTTTTTTCTTGTTAAGGATATTTGTCATGTGAAAATTCTAAACTGTATAAGTCAACCTTCTGAAATTAGATTTGATTTCCATTTTATGGATTAATCAGAATGATTCTATATATGAAAAACAAAATTGCTAAGTTTGCTGATTTTTTGTTGTTCTCCTGTTAATCCCATTTTCTTCTCATTTCTTCCAATTTTTCTGTTATTTTAAAGTTTTCTTCTTATTTTCATTTATCTTCGTCCAAGTTTTGATTTTTTTACAGCTTAAAATATGAGAAATATTATGTCATATCTAATTATTTCTGAGAAAATTATTATTTCAATTCATTGCTAATTCCCCGTAAATGTTAAAGTTGCAATTTGTGCTGAAATAACATATATTTCCATTTTTGAAATGCATTGCCTTCTGGTATAAATTCTTTTAAAGGAGATTACCATTATTAGTAAACTTAATAATGAAATTATTAATGTAGTATGTAATAAATTGCTATTGCAATTTTGTTTGTTGCAAGTTGAAAACTTGGAGCAGATTATCAAATTCTCTGTTCAGTGGAATCTGATTGGAAATTTAATCTGAGAAAACTGTTAATTTTCGTTAACGTTGATAATGTTAATATAAATTAATAGTTAATTTTGCAATATATGGATAATTTATACATAGAATATATTTATCAGGAGACCTACCAAGAGAAGTGTTATATTTTCTGTATCCAACAATTGCAGTGATTTTTTTTCCGTACTACAGAAAAATTTTCTAGTTCAATATACATAATGAAATTTTGATTTAGTTTTTTTCTTTAAAATATTATATTAAAAGATATATTATTTTTGTAAAAGATTTGTTGTTTGGAATTTTTGATCACAATAAATGTCTTGGTTTGAAATAAAATATTTATTTATAAAAGATTATAGATATTCTCAGGAAAAGTTTGATAAAACAAGTATGGTTTTGAATATGTGAACTTTTTTTATTCGTAAATTCTAATAAAAAAATTTTTACATTCATTTCTAAGAAGAACACAATAATAAATTTATGCATTAAGAATTAATCTGTTGTTCCATTGATAAAATATATTCTAAGTTAAGAATAACTGTCGTTTTAGAAGAAAAATTTTTTCGTCCCTTATTTCTTAATATATTACAACAAAGAAGATTTATCATTGCACA
The DNA here is from genome assembly GCA_021605075.1 of Caerostris darwini. Lineage (NCBI taxonomy): Eukaryota > Metazoa > Arthropoda > Arachnida > Araneae > Araneidae > Caerostris > Caerostris darwini. Next base: position 42,363 of record BPLQ01004437.1, read on the forward strand.
TCAGTTAACATTCTTTATTTCAATAAGTTTGGTTAATAAAAAAAAAATTAGCAAAATGTGTGTATTATATAATTTCATATCTTAAATGTATTATATATCTTCACAATCTATCATATCTTTAATCATGCCTTTTTTGTTTATTTATTTATAATTTTTTTCAATCTCATTTTCAAAATATGCCCTGTAATATGTATATAAAATTTCATTAAAATGTACAAAAATAAAAATAACTATCAAGCAGTAAAAAATTTTCAATATAAGTGGGGTTAAAAAATAATGTAGCCGTGAGTCAAAGAGTACAATTTAACTGGTGTTAAAATTAACACAACTCTTGTTTATATGCTAATTAGTCTTTCCCTATTGAAAGAGGCCGAAACTATAAAGTACTAATGAATAACCATTGATATCAACTGCTGTTAACAAATCCTTGCTGTCCATAGAGAATTAAATGGTTCTTAAAATTTGCACTACTAACACCATTTAATGTCAAACTCGAGTATCATTGTTAAAAATTAGTCAATTCTTTGTTTTGTCAACTGACCACTAATTCGTGATGTCAACATATTTAAATAAACAGCTACTTTAATATTTGCATATAATATTGTTGAAAATGGGAGGCCGAATGGCTAGCGTTCAGAAGCTTAGTAACCATGGGCATCGTGGTCCAGTCCCGGGGTGCCATGAATGTTTGTAATGGTTTGGAATCCACTTTAAACCGTAGGTGCTAATCTAATGTGATTGTAGAGCGTTGTGGGGATAGTGTTACTTGCGTCCATGGCACATCTTCAAGCTACACATGCCCCCTGGGTAGTGCTAAATGAGTAACAGTGGTGCAGCCCTTGCTTATGGCATAAAGATAAACTGTGTCTGTATTGCCAGCTGCATTAGAACAACAACATTGTTGAAAATGAGAAAAGGTTTGATAGAACTTTAAAATGCAGCAAGTCGGCAAAATATCAGCATATATATCCTGTCCATTCTGACAATTCCATCTCAATTCAACCAAAAAAAAAAGACTTTGACACCTATGTTTTTTATTTCTATATATGATCTCGTTTCAGTTTTACCGCCATATCACTTTCACCTAATTTTCATTTTTTGATGTTCACTAAAGCTTTATCGTACACAATACTGTAAAGAAATTCCACCTCCCTCACATATCATTTAATTTCACATACTTGACAATGAAAGCACAAAGATTTCAGAAAAAAGGCATGTGAAAAATTGTGTTTGCTTTGGTGTATTAAAAAATAAATAAAATAACTTAAACATTTTTTTGTGATATATTATACTTAACAGAAATTTAGCTATAATTTTGAGGAATAGTACAATGCCATCCATCCGTACGTTTTAAATAAACCTGAAGGTTTGGATACCGAAATTTCTTTCATTGCAAAGGGGGGGAAAAAAAAGAGAGGGCAGGGGAACTCCCTACACTATTTTTTCTTCTAATTTCCTTCACAGGTAATATGGCATTTATATACATACTGGGATCTTCTGAAAATGCTAATAATGCGGAAGAAAAAAATCTAAATTTTTAATTTCTCCCAAAATCTATGGCGTCTTATTTTAAAAAGTATTGCAACTACCTCGCAGAGCTTAAAATATTACATTTTTTTTTAACAGATAAAATAAGTATGATGGAGTAAAGATATTCCAAAAGATAATAGTAATATGTAAAATTATTTTATTATCTTTATTAAAAATTTAAATGATCATATCTTTATGAATCTGCTTATTTATAATTAAAAGACTTTTGTATGTTAAGTTTAGTAAAAGTTTTTTTTTATATTAATTGTTATTGAAACCTTTTATAAATATTGTATTTAACTTTTGCTTCACAGATGAAAAGGGGCAAGGTCTGTATTTTATACAAAATTTCAAGAAACTTTAGTGATACTCACAATCACTCCCATGTATCCACTCAGTTAAGGGTTTAAAAAAAAGCAGAAATTTTTACAGGGGTTTTTTTCTATTGGAAAAATTAAAATTGACATTTAAAATTTTAAGCTGTTCCTTTTTATTTATTATTCATTTTGTAAAGTTTTCCTATCCTTACCCCTTACAATCAGTCATATTTTTATCTTTCATATAATATAATTAGAAGATATGCAATACAGCATGGATTTTATTGTATAACATGGCAGTTTTTTTTTTGTTCCCCACCTAAAATGAAAACTTGTATACAAAATCTTATAGCTAATAGTAATATGTAGGTATATTATGATATAATGTGCTAATGTAAGCATATATTTTATTTATCTTTCCTGTATGCCGTTATTTGTACAACTCTTCATGATGTTAATATCAGTTGCATGCATTTAACACATTTTTTTTTTTATAATAACTTGAGATTGAAGCTATTTAGTATAAATTTAATACTGATATTAAAACTTGCCTAAAGATATAAATTTAATAGCCAATTGAAATAAAGGTAATTATTGTCTCTGCAATTATGCACAATGGCTAACTACCTCCTAAGTCTGTGTCAAAATGTATTCATTGTGAGAACTCAAATTTAATATGGGAATGCAAAAACGACTCATAAAGCTTGCTTTAAAAAAGTAAATCAGTTCAGTTTCTATCAAAAAAAATTTAATTTAATGAACATTTTGTAAACATTGTATGGTTGCTGGCATAGTGAATTTGTAGAATAAAGCAAGAAATTATTATTAAAAATTAAAAATTCTTTTATAAATAATTAAATTCCAGTGATAGTACTAAAAAATTAATCAACTTCTGGGGACACCAGAATAATGAAGAAAATATGGAAAACAAAAAATATTGTTATTTGGAGTTGATTAAAAATTTGGATTACTTTTATATTATGATTAAAAATACATACATATCTAATTTTTTATTTTTTGATATTAAAATTAATTAATTTTGAAATTCTTCATAGCTAAAAAGTATTGGTTTTTAGCACAAAAATTGAGATTAATATGGTAAAGTAGGTAGGTAGTTGCAAATTTTGCAAGCTTTATTAAAGTTCATAAATAATTAAATTATACTTTGTATGCAATATTTTATTTATGATCATTTTAATTCTGATTCTATATGTTACAATTCTTCACTCCTTGTAAAATGCTCTATTGATGCATTGGATTCTTCATGCAGATTTAATTTTGTGGGGCTGTTCCTAAAAGTTAACCAATTTTTTTTACCGGTTGCCAGAGTAATTTATTGTAAGCGAAAAGTTAATGCATTTCAAGGTTGCGTTGTGCGAAACCCAAACCACCAAGTAGTTGGATTGATGCATTTTACAAAATCCCAAACTGACTTTCTATTCCAAAAGAATTTTATTATTCTTTAAGAAACTTTCAAAAGAACTTTATTATTCTTTAAGAAACTTTCAAAAGAACTTTATTATTCTTTAAGAAACTTTCAAAAGAACTTTATTATTCTTTAAGAAACTTTCAAAAGAACTTTATTATTTTTTAAGAAACTTTCAAAAGAACTTTATTATTCTTTAAGAAACTTTCAAAAGAACTTTATTATTCTTTTTACTATTCTGTGACTTTGCTGGGACAATGTTCTGCTTTTTCAACATTGTCCCCAGTGATTTGCTGTAATCGTTTTGTAATGAAAAGTATTGTAAATATAAATACCTGATAAGCTACTTCCTTTTTATGAGGGATTTAGTGAATTTTCAGCTGTATGTATTGACGGGGAACAAAATTTTCTTTTTATCAAAATATATTTATTTTTTAAGAATTCAAAAATGAAACAGGCATCATTTATTGCATCAACTACATTATTCCAAATTTTAGGCACATCAGATGATAAAACTTTATTTGATTCTAATTTCATCATAGCTGAAGCAATGGAGTCTAAAATTTTTAAAGAGTGTTGTAATTCTTCCAGAAAAACGTCGTTGTTTAATATTAAGCAATGAATTTCTTTATCTGTGTTTAAATTTTCCATAATAGCAATTTTTTGAAGAAATTCTTTCCCATTTTCTAGGCTTTCAAACATATAACTGTTCCAACAACCTTGTTTTACATGTAGTTTTAAGTCGTTTGCTTCCCAATTTTTCATTTTGCTTTTTTATTTTGAAAAAAATTCATCAGAGATAATATGAATAGCTTTGATATATTTCACTACTCTTAGTTTTGGATATTTAACAACGAGTAACAATTTCTCAGGCAATGTTCATATTTTGCTTCCATTATCAGTAATTAACACAAAAAAAATTTTCCATTACCAACCTTTATAGTAATATGATGCTTTATTTAAATTTTTGTTATGAAAAATAAAAAATTATATATTCAATTTATTCAAGAATTTTTTCAAATAAAAATTTTTAAAATAATTCTGTTCACAGGGGGACAATTAGTGCCAAATGTAAAATGCTGCTAATCATATTGTAATAAGTGTAGATATTCTGTGTAAAATGCTTAAATCTTAAAGTGCAGTAATGCACACATTTTAATCTGGGACCCCATAACATAATAAATTCCTGTAGTATTTTTACATTTGTACGATAGGGAAGAAAAACAATAATAAATAAAGAAAAGGCGGCATGTGTTTTCTTATTTTTCTAAAAATTACTTTAAGCTTGCAACATTTTAAAATTATGTTTAATGCATGTTATAATTATGTAAATCTGATGTTTATTTTTATTTTTTTATTTTTTAGATTGTCATTCAAGGCTTTAGAAGCTATCGAGAGCAAACTGTTGTGGAACCATTTAGTCCCCGTCACAATGTGATAGGTAAATTAATAAATGATATTTGGCTACATAAAATGTCTCAGTAGTGTTCTGTGTTAAAGAACTGGTACTTATTATTAAATAAAGAGTTTTACATTTTTGTCTTTTCCTGGAAATGTTGAAAACTTTCCTATTTGTAATTGTTGTTGGATACATATTATTTTTAAGGAATAAATGTATTTAAGAATATTTTTTTTTTAAATATATAATTAAAAGGAAATTAATGCATCATATTTATTAAAATATTAGAGTTTTTTTTTTTAATTTTAAGTTAAAACTAGATACTAAACTTAAACTACCTAAAACTTAGTATATTTTTAAAAAATGAAGCCTGCAATTATCCTCAAATTTTTTATTATTTTCATTTCTGAAATTTTCCTATTTTAGTTTATTTATTTGTTTGAAATTCTCGTTACATAGATTATACTAAAAATAGATTTACTTTTTTTTTCATTCGATTTTTTTTAAATATATTTTTTTAAAAATTGAATGTCTAATATGCAAACAACTATAGCAATTGTCTGTCTACACTTTAAAAAAAAAAAGTTTAAATCTGTATCAGTTTCTAATGAAATTTTATGTTACAGATATTTATATTAAGATTTATCTCCTAAATTGTAAAGGTTGCTATTGTTATTTAAAATGCTTTATAGATTATCATACAGGAATTAGTGACCTAAATGTTGATAATGACCAGAAATAGATTTGTGTGACCTTAGTTAAGTGTAGTTTAATGTAGAATATTATACTGTATTTAGTTATATTCTATCCACTTCTTTTAAAATTTCTTAAATGATGTTATTTTTGTATATACTTTCTTATTTTATATTATAAATATTTTTTTTTTAGTTGGGAGAAATGGTTCTGGAAAAAGTAACTTCTTCTATGGTAAGACTACATATAATTTTATAATAATTACTTTAATCCTAAATGATATTCAAAAAATTATGTTTAATTTTTTCTTGCTTACAAAATCTAAAATGATGAATTTAATTTTAAAAGATTTTAATTATTTATTTATTATAAAGTTATTTTTGGAGACAAATGTCCTAAAAATAAAAAAACTTGAATAAAATTTAAAAAAAAATCTACTTAAATAATCAAGTTTCTATGTATATTTCAAATCTTTATTTAAGAAAACATTAAAAGTAACTTTAAAATTAAAATTTATTTATTTACAGCCATACAGTTTGTTTTAAGTGATGAATTTTCACATCTGCGACCTGAACAGCGGCAAGCTTTATTGCATGAAGGGACAGGACCACGTGTTCTCAATGCATATGTGGAAATCATTTTTGATAATTCAGACAATAGGTTACCAGTAAGTTTACAGATTATTTTCTTTATTGGCATAGTATTTAAATATATAAATATATTTAATTAAAATTTTGTAAAATTTTAGATTGATAAAGAGGAAGTGTCCCTGAGAAGAGTGATTGGCTCTAAAAAAGATCAGTATTATTTGAATAAAAAAATGGTTACGTAAGTGTTTTTTCATATGCAATTATTTTATATCTATTATTTCGAAGTTCAGAGAAACTAATGAAATTAAGAATGTTAATTATTATTTTAATTTTGTAGGAGGACGGACGTAATGAATTTGTTGGAAAGTGCTGGATTCTCTAGAAGTAATCCATATTACATTGTTAAACAGGGAAAAGTAAGTTTCTTAATTCAGAAATATTTTAATTGATTTTTTCTTTAAAATATAGAAAGCTTTCCTTTAGTGGATATAAATTTTTTTTACTGCCATTAAGTTATTGTAAAGTACAAAATTATTCACTTCATTATAATTTTATACACAAACAAAAATTTTACATGTGTTAATATATTTAGAAAATGTTATAAGTGTCTGTTTATTATGTTGTTAAAAATTGATTGCATTATGCATTTTGTTTACTTAAATAATAAATGTTCAGTCATAATCAGAATAATGTTTATCTTTTATGTGAATTTATAATATGAATTATTTTGAAGTTATATTTGTAGTAAAAAAAGTTTTTATATATAATTTAGTTTTTATAAGAAATTTTTTTTTTTTTAATTTTCTGTGGTTTAAATAAAATAAAAGCCTTAAAATTATTTATTTTTCAATTTGAAAATATCAATGCATTTTTTTATCAGTTTCTTTGTTTCTTACAATTTAATAAAATTCTTGACATAAATTATAAATTTTTTTTTTTTTCACTGTGTTATTCATCTTGCATTTTATGTTACTGAAAGGATTTTCAGCCTTATAAATTATGTATGATGATAAAAAAAATTATTATTTAACCAAAAGTAAATGAATTTATAACAGATAAACCAAATGGCTACAGCTCCTGACTCTCAACGATTGAAACTGTTGCGAGAAGTTGCTGGTACCAGAGTTTATGATGAAAGAAGAGAAGAAAGTAAGGGTATTTTGAAAGATACAGTTGGTAGGACAGAAAAAATAGAAGACCTATTGAGATATATTGAAGAAAGGTTAAAAACACTGGAAGAAGAAAAAGAAGAATTAAAAGAATATCAAAAATGGGATAAAATGCGGAGGTATTACTGAGATTTTTGTTATTCTCCTAATTTTGTCTTATTAAAATTATGCATATGATAGTCTAGTTTGTGTATTTGGAAATAAGAAAATAAATGTAGCAATTTTCTTATTATCTGCAGGCATAATTTTTCGCATTAAAAAGAAAATTACCCATGGTCTATTTGAACCTTTATAATTGCTTTCTTTATGGTAATCAAATTTGGTTTTGGGATCTTGAGTAGCATATCATTTTCAAGCTTTTAAGTGCATTTTTTTCATTCTAAAATAATATTTTTTTTAAAATTGTATATTATACATTAAAGATGATGAAACTCGCAAGATATTTGTATAAAAGAATATAATAAAAGAATGTTTCACTTGTTATATTTCATGAAAATACAAGAATGTAAACATTAATTCTATAAAAAGATTATTAATTCTTAGAAAAACATTTCTAAAAATTTCAATTTTGTATGAAAATCGTGATTAATACCAAAGTGAATTAATCAGTGCAGAAATTCCATCCATTATCTGTTAAAGAGAAAGTTTTAATCTGCTTAATTTTACAAATTTTTACCGTTGCTTTCCTGTGGGAAAAGAACCAGATTATATAACACCTGTAATATGTACTGAGAAATTTTGATGTTTTTTTTATGTATAATTTGCAGGAATTTTTACATATATATGGCTAGGAAATAACAGTATATGTATTAAATAAAAAGTTTTATTTAACACTATGCTTAATTTATAGAATTTTTTTTCTTTGTTGAAATGCTTATTAGTATGATTGAATCTAAGAACCTTGTTAAACTCCAAGGTTTCTTTGTATATTCCTACATCCGGTTTAATGGCAGAAACAGGTAGACAGATAACTTATTAGGGTTGCTAATCAGATATATGCTACTTTGAAAGAAAAAAAACATAATAGTTTTTTTTTTTTTAAATTCAACCAATTTATCTTTTATTGTCAAGTAATCTAAAATTTAATTCAATAAAAATTCAATTTCTTTCTATTGTAATTAAAATCTCTCTTTATTTTGACATTTCTTCCTCTGTGATGTCACTCTTTTTTTTAATCTATTCTACTGCGCTGTTTGCTAATTTTCTGTGTGATTGGTTATCTGACTATATTTATTTTGAAATGTAACTGTAATCTAAACGTTAATTTTCTTTCATTTTGAAAATTGATACTAAAATTGGAAGTTTAATCAAATCTTTTGTTATGTATAGGTCATTAGAATACACCATTTATGATCATGAATTGAAAGATGCACGGAAGAAATTAGAAGAAGTAAGTTTCTCTGGCAATTCATTAAAAATGATAGCTTTAGTGAACCTTTGCTCATATTTGACAACATTTTTAATTGTTAATTTAATATCTAAAATCTAGATTGGTTGTTCTTGTTTATATTTATGATTTAAGAAAATGTTTTAATTTCAGCTTGATACGAGAAGGGAAACTAGTAGCTCTGTGACGGAAAAACTTCGAGAGCAAGCTCAACAAGCTACTGATCAAATAAAGGTAAAGTAATTATTTGTTGTAGAATTCATAAAGCAGAGAAAAGTATTAAACACATTTAATTTGCCGTAGCTAAATAGAAGATTATTATTAATAATTTCGCGAATAAAGGATCATTATTTTTTAAATTACATAATTGCTATTTTAAATTCAATAAGAAAATTTTTATTTCATTTGTGAATAATCTTAAGTAGTCTTCAAATTATTTGTAGCAAAATTTATCATCTTAGCAATTTTATGTTAATAAAAGGGAAGAGTTTATTCATTATTTCAATTTTAAATGTTTTTCATGTAAATTTTTTTAATATAGAAATTAAGCAAAGAATTAAGAGAAGTTAAAGGCAAACTTCAGTCTTATCGAGAAGAAAAAGAAGCTTTATCTCAGGAGCAGTCATCGCTTTTTAAGGAGAAAACTCGCCTGGAGTTAACGATTAAGGATCTTCGGGATGAAGTGGAAGGGGATGATAGCTCACGTAAAAGAGCTGAAAGAGAATTGGAACGTCTTAAAGATACAATATCTATCAAATTAACACAGCTAGAAGATATCCGTCCTCGTTACGAGGCTCAGAAAAAAAGAGAAGAAGAATGTACTCGAGAGTGAGTACTTAATTTTATCTTTACAGTAAAATTTATATAATGATAATATGAGATGTTGTTCGATGTTAGTTTCATCTACTGGACATAATCTAGCATAATTCTGGATCATGGAGGTTAGCACCATCACTAATAATAATTAAATTTTTGATAGACCATTTTCTGATAACTGAACATAGAAAAAAATTCTCATATTTTTTGTTTATTTATTATTGACATTGGGGGTAATTATGTTGTGGTTATTAATATATTCTATATATCCTTCAATAAAAATCTGTTCATTTGTGTTTTATGAAGTAATATATTTTATGAGGGATTGAAATATAACTTATGATTGTTATTAAAAATATCTATAAAAAAATTATAAATATATATCGGGAGTGATTGTATTCCACAGTTTCAGAAAATCTTATTTTTTCTTTAAATACTTACTTCTCAATGTCTGAAATTAGTATGTTACTGTAAGCAGTCAATTAAGCACTTTATTAATTGATCATATGGTGGTTTGTTATGAACATGCTTATTTTGCTGAAAGATATACTTTTTTTATATTCATGAAAATTTTTGTGCTGTCGTTATTAACTCTTGATTTTTTTTTTTCTCCCTCAAATGTGAAATATGCCATCAAGAAAGGGATAAATTAAAATCTAGTGTTCTGTTGATGATGTTAGTCCTCCGATTAAGAATGAATTAGGCTGCGTCCATAGAAAATTATTCAATTTTTAGTATATCTGTCTTATAATAAAAATAAAAACATTAATTTGTGTAATTTTCATTATACTGTTAGTATTTCGGAAATGCTTGATTGTATTTAATTGTGGAATGATATTTATTTTATATGTTTAACGACTTAAATTATATACATTTTTTTAGGCTAAGTTTAAAGGAGCAGAAAAGAACGGAATTATATGCTAAGCAAGGTAGAGGGAGCCAGTTTACATCAAAAGCTGAGAGAGATAAATGGATTCAGAAAGAGTTGAAATCTCTTCAAAAAGCTATTAGAGACAAGCGAGAACAGGTTTGTTCTATGTCTTGTTATTATGTTTTATATTTTATTAATGTTCACAAACAAATTGTAATTAGGAAAGTGATAATAGATGACAAATTATTATATTGTATAAAAAAATATTAAAATTGCAATACCTTGGATTCAATTCTTTTTCTTAGGATTTATTATTTAATGCATGACCAAAAATTACAATAAAATCATGATAAGTTATCTTCTTATTAGATAAAAACCTCTGCTTTCATTTATTAAGATGTTATAAATTGTTTTTAACATTTGATGGAGTAAAATTAAAAATAATGTGTTTGTTATCATCTTTTAATTTTTTTAAAGTGTTTTTCTAATAACATTACTTTTTTTTATCCAAAATTTTCTCTGAATTTCTTTGCAGATATTTTTCTTAATTAAATTTACCTAGTAAAGAAAATAGATTTATATATATTATTATATTTTTTTAATTTGTTTTCATTAATAGATTGAACGGTTACAAGAAGATTTTACGAAGGATGGTGAAAAAAAGAAAATGCTAGAAGTTAAAATAGAAGTAAGCTTTTAAGAAATTATTTTTCTTTAAGTTTTTTATTTTAATATTAAAATAAATATTTTTCAGATTAATATGCAGTTTTTATTAATTTAATTCCTTCTGTTCATTTAAGGAACGCACTAAAGAATTGGAAAATCACCGAGAAAGTATAGACAACCAAAATAAAAACTTTTATGAAATGAAAAAGAAAAAAGATGCTCTTCAGAGTGAACGAAAGTAAGCCAGTTTGAATTGCATTGATCTTTTTTCTAATTTTTTTTTATGAATTACATAAATTGAATATAGCAATTATATATACTCACTACAGCAATGTAAGTATTATAATATATATTTGTGTTCTACTAATTATATATATAATGACTTAGATTTGGTTAGTTGAAAATGTAGAAGTAGTTATAATACAAATCAACAAAAGGCTTGGAAAATAAAGAATTCAATTCAATTGTGATACACATGCTCTCACTTTCCTTTCTCCTTCTCTAACCAACTAAAATTTAAAAAAAAAAACTACTTTATGATAAATAGATAAATCCCCTTTGTGTAACTGATATATATTTTGAACAATTCTTGAAATTCCAACACAATTTGAAAAATTTGTTTAGACATGGGGAAATTTTTTTTTAAAATAATAATAAAATTGTGATTTAAAAATGAAATTGATTAAAATTTCAGCACATTTAGAATAATGATGAAGTCTTTCCACAATATTATAAGCTAATAAAGAAATAGATGAGTGAAATATTTTATATCAAATTAAAATTAATTGATTTTAATTCATCTTGAAATATTGCAGAATCAATAAACATTATTTTAGATTATGACGGAATAAAATATCAGAATTCGAAATCTCTCTCTCACACACAAGATTTTCATAAAGGGATTAAAAACTTCCCTGGCTATAACTATTAGCAGGCTCTAGAAAATTAATAATGCCTCAAAAGAACAATCAATTAAAAATATTTTTTAGTATGTCTTCAAATATAAAATTTCCCTTTTTCATCTACTATATGCCATCAACTTTTATAAAATACCCCTCATACCTCATGTTGTAGAATCCTCCTAGAATTGTATTTGTGAAGAACCATTTTATCATGCAGATTTCTTTTAATAGTGATCACAAGCAAGCTCTTTAAAAATGATAATGATTTTAATGGGAACTTAAGTAACTTTATTTAAGAACTGATGATTATTTTTTGAACTTTGTAATTTATTTCAGGTTGTTAATGAGCTTAGGTTATAAAAAATTCATTTGTTCTGTGACCTATAATTAAATCAGCATTTTTCTTAATGTATACTTTTAATTCTAATAATATTAGTTGCATCTGTTTTTTTCTGATAGAAATAAGATTGTGTTCTCTTGCGTCACAATTTCGTTAAAATTAACTGCTGTATTTATATTAGCAGGTTTTTACTAGTAGAAGTAGAAATATGTGGTGTATGTATGTATGTATGTATGTATGTATATATATATATATATATATCATTTCAAATAATAATATTCCATGTATACTGCAATATGAATCATTAGACTTATTGGGTACTTGCGTATTAACGGTACCTTGGCGACAGACTTGGCGGTTTTTAAGTGTCGTCAATCTTTATTATTTGGAATAAAAATATTTTAAAAGCGTTTTGATTTTAAATGAAGTGTTTCATATATATTTTATTATTTGGAACAAAAATTTTAAGTGTAGATTGGCGCCAAATCTGTAGCTGCGGTTGGCGCGTGTGCACTTTATTGGCGCAACTGTCGCCAAGGTACCGTTAATACGTAAGTACCGACTTATTGTAAGCTTAGAATGTATATTAAACTGTAAATTGTTTTTTTAACATGCAAAATTTAAAATTATTAAAAAAAATAGTTATATAAATGGTATTGATGTTAACATGTACTTTTAAAATATATTTTTATGATATAATTATTTGTAATATTACTGATTTATTTGAGAAATATTGTTCTGAAAATGGGGTGCATGACATTCATTTTGTTTTGTTATTGTAGATTAAAATAGAAAATCATTTTATTTTCGTGGTCAATTTTCATATAAGAATAATTTAAATCACTTTGAAATTAATAAAATGTTTCTTTATCTTTTTTTTACACATTTAATTTAATAATTTCTTTGTTTCATTTTCAAAGTGAATTGTGGAGGCAAGAAAATGCAATGCAGCAGAACTTGGCAATGCTTAAAGAAGAACTGTCCAAAAAAGACCAAGGCCTGAGATCCATGACAGGCAAAGTATGTAATAATTATTATCAAATAATATTTTTTTCAATAAAAAAGGTGACAGATTACTGATCATATTATTAATTAAACAGGGCTTATTTGTCTTGTTTCATGCATTAATTTATTTATTGCTGGTGAGTTGATTTGCACTTATTATTGAAAGAAAAAATCACAATTATAAATGAAAAATGTAAAACCATCAAACTAATTCAAGTATATACTGACTTTTTAAAAGATAACTTTATTTCTAATGGATATATCTCTTAGCATATTTGCATAATTACTGCTGGTGGTGCAAATATTAACTATATTTCAATATTTGTCATGTATATCTAGACTTGGTATACAAAAGTTTACATGATTTTTATTATTGGAATTTGTATTTTAAATTTGAAATTTAGCTGAAAAAATAAATATTCATTATAGTTTGACCATTAATTGTATGAAAAGCTAAACCGACAGTTTAAAGATGGAAACTTACAAATAAATTACTTTTTAGAATTTGCTAGTCAGATATATGCAGTACAAAACAGTTTTGTAGGAAACAATTTAATAATTATTGTTTAATTTTTCTATAAGTTTTCTTTTGATATTATGCAATTCAAAACTTTAACTATTAAAAATTAAAATAATTTTTAAAACCCTTCTAAATATTCCTTCCTTTCCATTAAGCCACTCTGTTTGGATATATTCGATTTGATTGCTTGCCAATTTTGCACATAGTAGATATATATTTAGCTCTACCTTGCTAGAGCGGTCTGATGGCCAATTGGCTAGCGCTCTGACTTTTGGTACCACAGGCTTCAGGTTTGAATCCTGGTGGCAGCGTGGATGTTTGGAATCCATGTAAAAACAGTAGGTCCCATTCTAATTAGCCTTAAGTGTGTAAAAAAGGGCCACAGCAACAAACCAAACTACCTTACTAGATTCCATGATGTAAGTAATATTTATATTAGGGGCAATGAACACATTGATGTTTCTTATTTATATTAGACAGCATATAATTAATTGACTTAAATTGAATAAAAAATATATATATTATAAACCAAATGCTTATTGTCGCTATGAGCTATTAAATGTGAATGTTAAAAAAGTTATTTAATATTTAGCATTAGTATAAATTAAAATATTAATATGTCTTCTAAAAAGTTAACATTATTAAAGATTTGTTATATTTTGATTCTGTGCTTTTTGCAATCAATATTTAGTTTCATAATTATGCAATTTTATACAAAAGATTTTTCTTTTGATTCATAAATTTTTTTTTCCCAATGAATAGGCTACTCTAAATGGCCGAGACAGTGTAAAGAAAGTTCTTCAAACATTTCGAGAAAGAGGAGGAAGCTCAGAGCAAATCGCCAATTCTTATTATGGCATGCTTATTGAAAATTTTGATTGTGATAAGACCATTTACACTGCTGTAGAAGTCACTTCTGGCAATAAGTGAGTCATAGTTGCATTAAGATTTTTTTATGATTTATGCCTTGATGGTTAAATTTTCTATTTGAATATCATGATTAAATTTTTTATATACATTAAAGATTACTTTTATTTACTTATCTATTAAAATTTATTTTAAGTACATTTCATAATTCAATGTTGTTATTTTCTTCAATAGATTATTTTATCATATTGTTGAAAATGATAAAATTGGTACCAAAATCTTGCAAGAAATGAACCGCCAACAACTTCCTGGCGAAGTAACATTCATGCCTTTAAATAGGTTGATGTATAAAGATGTCAATTACCCCAACACTAATGTAAGTATATAAATCTTTTAAAATATATCCATAATTTGCTATTACAAAAAAAAGGCTTTTCCTACAAGAATGTTTCTGTCATTATAGGATGCTATTCCAATGATCAGCAAGTTAAATTATGAGAAAAAGCATGAAAGAGCTATGAAATACATTTTTGGCAAGACTCTTATCTGCCGAAGCTTGGAGGTTGCTACCCAAATAGCTCGGACATCTAATCTGGATTGTATAACACTGGAAGGTAAGTTATGAAAGGAAATATGTTATGTATCTATTTATAATATTTCTGATTTACTCTAAGGACTTGTTATACTTTAATGCTTACGTGATTGGGATAAAAAAGTTTCCACTGTCGAAAATGTAACACTATAAATTTTTTTTTATCTATATTTTTACATAATACTAATAAAATGTTGACGTTTTGGGTACCAAATGAAAAATTATGCATCTCATACATCATTATAGTATATGGTGTGAAATTTTGGGATTTCTCCCATATGACACTCAAATGTACCATTTTATTCTTAAAAGTCCTCATAATGTTAACACTCTCCTTTTTCATTCATCGACAAGTTGTTTATGATATTAATATATGAACGGTTCCACTGTTCATCATGATAAAAATAATCATTTTTATCATTCCACATCATGATAAAAATAAATCTACTTATTTGATTATATTTTTTTATTCCTCTAAATTTTTTTCAAAGAATTTTAAAGCAATTTTTGTGTATAAATAACTTCATAATGTTGCTGTTATATTTTTATTATATATACATTTTTAAAAATATATATAACTTCTAAAAATTATTTATTCTGACTTAAAAACTTAATTTCTAATATTCCAAGTTGAGATATTAGACAAAAACTTTAGTTAAAGATCCTTGGAGTTAAGGTGTACCATTGGTTTCCCCTCAGAGTTAGATAAAGTTTTTTTTTTTTCGTTTAAGCATTAATGTTTTATTTACAAACAAAAATTAAATTAAAAATTTTGATATTTGAAAATTTGTACCTCTATATAATAAATATTTAAATTAAATTAAAATAGATATTCTTTAGATTTATTAGGCTTTAAAAAAAAATTTTTTTTTCCCACAGGTGATCAGGTTTCCCACAAAGGTGCTTTAACAGGTGGTTACTTTGACACTAGAAAATCTAGACTGGATTTACATAAGGCCCATATGCAGCTTGTCACAGAAATTAATGAACAAGAAAGGCAGTTGACCCAACACAGAAAAACCTTAACAAATATCCTTTCAAAAAAAATTTATTAAAATATAGTTACCCAAAAATTTGATTCTTTTTATATATTAAAATTGAAAAATAATTTAACATATTCAATTTTTAATTTTTTTTTAAATTTGTTCATTTTATATTTTGTATTCTAATTTATGGTATCTATAAAAATATTACCTTAACTTTTTGTACATATTGAAAGTCAGATAAACCAAATAGTTAGTGATATGCAAAAAGCTGAAACAAAAAACAGTAAAAACAAGTAAGTGATCTTTTAAATAAAAAGTATTATGATTGTAAAATACAGCATGCACAATTATGTATTTGAATGAATTGTAGATTTATTTACTTTATAAAAAAAAAATGTTTTTGGTTAATCTTGTCAAAATATTTTCCTGTGGGCCTTCAGTTCTTTGAAATTTAGGTGTGATCTTTCATTCTCTGTTATTAATATTTTAAAATTAACAAATACTTCTGTATACACAGTAACTCTCTTTAAACCGTCATTCGAGAGTTAGGTACTTTCTATAATCCCCTTTGAGTCATTCTACTTCAGTTTATTTGATGTGGATTCAGGTATTTATTGTCCTTGACCATCAAGTTGCAACACATCGTAGCTCACAATGTGTATGGTGGCTATTGTGACTATCAGTTGTCATTTTAGTGCCGCTTATAAATTTTTGTATAATTCATAATGATTTTTTTTTAAGGTATCTGAATGACAAAAGAAATGCAATATATATTTTTATTAAATAGTGGTCAAATGTATTTTTTCTGGCCATTGAGTAGCTTGACGCAACTTGTTTTAATTATCATTGTACAGTATTAACTTTTCTTTCGTACTATGTTTTTTTTTATTAATGCATAGAAAATTTAATTAAATTGATATTTAATGTATGAATTTTGATTTGTAGCTGCTAAAATTATGGTTTAGTTCAATATTTTGTCTACACAGGTATAAGCTCATTAAATATGTACATGCTATTTCTTTAAGCAATTAGAAGCACCTAACTTAAAATAACTTAATCAGAAAGAAAAGTTAAGCTTCATTCAGAATTGAAATATTGAATTAAACAATTAATTAATCACTCTTAAAATATAAATAAAATGTAACACATGAATATAATATTATCTAAACTAGTTAAATTTTTGTGGTTATATTCTTTATTACATTGTATAATTAATTTTTAAAAAATTGGTCACTTGCAAAATGCTAATTTTAAAATTATTTTATCTAGTAACATTTTCAGTATTCAATTTATTAATTCAATGTTTATACTGATTGAATATTTAGCTCAACATTTTAATTTTAGTATATTTATTTATTATTAATTTTTTGTTATTATTATTTTAGAGATGTGTTTGACAAGTTGAAAGCTGACATACGTCTTATGAAAGAAGAAGTTGCAGCTCTTGAAAGATCACATCATCCAAAAGTAAGCATGTGTGATAGCATATAAATGTGTCATTAAATATATAAACGTAATTACTAACATATTCAATTGTAATGTGAGATAAATATTTACAAAATTAACAGCTGTCTAGAATTCAATGGTAATTTTTTTATTATCGTTAATTTTGTTCTGGAAAGAAATCTGTATTGCCTACACTTGTTTTGAAATGAAAATCAAGTGTTCTTTTTATTAGGTGTGATCACTCATAATAATCGCCTTCAATTATTTAAGAATATTTTCTGTTGATTGTAAGAATTAATTCATCATATAGATCAGGGGCCTGCCTCCAAATCTTTTAGCTTAAGATTCACAATGACTCCTTCACTAAGTTCCAACACCTGGCTAGATCATCATGCCAACATACTGTAGTTTTGAATAATGCATAAATTTTCATTTATTAACTAGCTGGGGAGCAAGTGTCTATGATGTGGAGTCTGGACTCCGCTCATAGACATTGATTTGCTTATAGTAATTTCGGTTGGTATTTTGGGGTTAGCGTCAAGGATAAGTCATTGCACAGAGATGTCATCTTCTCTTGTAGTGGCAGAATTGCAATTATTCTTGGCTAGTCTTTAAGTGTACAGTGTCATTTTGTTGCGAGTAGCAGAGGTGGAAGACAACATAGATTTGGACATATTTTCATTTTGGAGTGTTAAGTGCATTATTTTGATTTGGAGTTCTGTGCCATTTATGTGGATTTGTATTAATATGGTAAAGATATATAGGAAGTATGGAGCATTTAAAGAAAAAATGCAGATATGAGTATTTCGTGATTGTGTCAAATAATAAGGCAGTGTGTATAATTTGTAATGAAGCAATATCAGTTCTCAGAGAATACAGTATAAAACGTTGTTAGGAGACTAAATATTTGCAGAATTTTTCCGAATTTACAAATAGCTTATGTTTAGAAAAAAAAGAAAGAAAGCATCTTTGGCATTGTAAATTTTACGATATAATCATAATGAACTGTGATGGGCCATAGTTTGGAAATGCCTCATATAGATAATGATATGAATGACTATTAAAATAAGCTGTTTTATGTTTATAAATATTGTTTATCATATTAGCTACTGTGAGCAAGACACTTGACTCCTATTTATCCCTTTCAAATACATTCTAATAATATTCCTTGTTTTATCTAAATTTTAAATTTGTTATATTAATTATTTCGAGTTTTTCCCTTCAGGAAAGAAGTTTAGCAAGTCTTGATTCTAGTCTGAAATCTATGCAATCAACGGAGCAGTCCTTGCGAAGTGAGCTTCAGCAAGATTTATTAAATCAACTTTCAGTGACTGACCAACAGGAAGTTGATCGATTAAATGATGACATCCGTAAGCTCACTCAAGAAAACAAGGAGGCATTTAGCGAAAGAATGAGGGTAAATCCCTTTCATTAATATTTATTTTGATACAATTATATTTATGCATATCAATAGCATAATTATTACACAGTCAACATATTAAGTTTCATGATATTGAAAATAACTACAGATATTTATGTATCATAGATTCATTTTAATATTTTTTGAAGATTTAAAGGATTATTTATGTTTATTAATAACTTTAATTTAAAATTTCTGCAGTACAAATTAAATAAAATCATTGTTAAATTTTACACTTTAAATCAAATTATATTGATTAAAAAAATTTAAAGCTTTTTTAAATGTCTTATTTTCATATAATTTAAAAAAAAAATCTTTTTATATAATTTCACAGCGAAGCAAAGTTGAATAGTATACTAATGTTGTGTATTAATATTATATTTTTTTAATTTACAGTTAGAAGCAGAAAAAAATAAACTGGAAAATCTTCTAAACAATAATTTATACAGAAGAAAAGAAGAACTTGAAGCTGTAAGTGTATTTCTTAAATCACCAATGCATTTAATTCTTTTTTTATTTGTTTATTTTATATCTTCTATTCCTTTCCTCAGGCTCTCCAAGAAATTTCAGTAGAAGATAGAAGGCGAAAACTAGATAACAGCAATGCGGAACTCACTGCTATTAGTAATAGAATAAATGATGTGAATAAAAATGTCAAAGGTAAAATTTTTACTTTAAATTGTACACTATTTTATTTACACTTTTTATGATTTTTGAAACATAGAATGTCAATATTCATTCTTTTTTATATTAAAAAAAAACAATGTATGCGAGAACTACTCAAGATTTTTTTTTTTTAAACTTACTTCATTGAAACTTGTAGGATTTTTAAAGATAAATTATATGAAATTAAATATTTTTTGTGCATGTTTATACATTTTTATGAAAATTATAAAAAAGGCTGAATTTGGTTATAAAATCAGGATGAATTTATTAATTTTTCAAAATTGTAAATTTTAAGCAGGGAAAAAATAAAAACAGATGAGCATTAGTATTTTGTTTATTTATTTAAATTTGTTTTATTAATTTAATTTTAAAGAAAAGTGAATATTTTTTTTTAAGTATCCCATATCCCATCAGTATTTTGCAGTGTATATTTTATTCGTAATGTATTCGATTTTCAATATCCAGACAGAATTTCTTCATCTGATGTTGAAATTTAAATATATATAATTAAAATTGAATTCCAATGTATAGCAAAATTAAAATTTTCATTATTTTATACATTAAGAATAGGGTTTGTTTTTCATATTGATCAAAATGTATGAAAATTGTGTTGCTGTAAAATCATGTAAAAATGAAACGCAGTTATATATTTAGAAGGGGAAGAGAGAATATTGAAATGCAATTTACTGTTAATCGATTATGAAAAAAAAAATTTTGATTTATAGTGCATATAAATAAAATTACTGCTTAATTTTCCAAGTCATTGTAATTTAATATAAAACATTTTTTATTTAAATTTCAACTGTAAATTCATTATTTGATGTTTCAATTACTACAAAATATCTAATTGCATTTCACATTAATTTTAAGGAAATCAAAACTTATCATATTATAGTGGATTTCTGAATACATTATATTCATTTAATTATAATGTATTTTACTTAAAAGCATTAATAATTCATAAGGATTTTGTGTTAACTAACATCTGAGTATTCGATTGTTTAATATTTTGTGTTTCACAGAGTAATGAATTATTGTATGCATTGCAGATTTGGAACAAAAGTTTGAAAAATTTAATTCAGAGCAAAAAAATACACAAAAAGAATTAGAACATTGGAAAGCTCAAGAAAGAGACTTCCAAGAAAGAATTAATGAAGATGCAAAAGATTTGGAGAAAATGACTAGTAAACAGTCATTATTACTAAAAAAAGTAAATTTTTTTCCTCTTTTTAATATGTTTAATTTTTGATATCAGTCATTTTATTTTGATTTTATAAAATAAAATCTCATTGTACTATATGTTTTTGTAGAAAGAAGAATTTACTCGAAAAATACGTGAACTTGGCTCTCTACCTTCAGATGCTTTTGAAAAATATCAAAATCTTAGCTACAAGCAGGTAAATTTTGAGCTCATTCATTATTTTGTAATTTCATTTGAAATATTGCTTGCGATTTTACAATATTTTTATGTGTGTATCTTTCCCACACAATAATTAATATTTTTATTTCCCATGCATTTATTTTCATTTCTTTTCTTTTTTCAATAGCTGTACAAGAAGTTGGAACAATGTAATCATGAACTGAAGAAGTACAGCCATGTAAATAAAAAAGCTTTAGACCAGTTCATAAGTTTTTCAGAGCAAAAAGAAAAATTAGTGAATCGTAAAGGAGAATTGGATCGAGGCTACAGCGTAATAATATCTTTACTATTCTTCATTTGCAATTCTTTTAAATTAATCTTAATTATTTAAATAACTTTATTGATATCCCTTTAGTCTATTATGGAGCTGATGAATGCATTAGAACATCGGAAATATGAAGCCATACAATTGACCTTCAAACAAGTATCAAAATATTTTAGTGAAGTTTTTAAGAAATTAGTTCCACAGGGTCATGCTAATCTTACTATGAAGACTGAAAATGATGATGGTGCGCAGGTATGTGTTTGTTTTTAATTTTAGTTTTTCTTTCATAGAATAAAATAAAGTTTTATTTGTAAGGTTTCAAATCCTTAAATTTCTGAATTTAAAATACCTCTGTTTAATCTCACATTCAATAGTTCGGTACACTTTATAATCTGGCACCAATTGAGCCTTGAGTTTCATTTTTTTATTTTCTTTTCCCCCTTCCCCATATGTAGTTAGGTGTTAGTCATTCTTGACCACCAGATTGTGACACAATGCTGCTCGCATTTTGCTCAGTGATTGGAAATATCAGTTTGGATTTCAGTTCAATGTTTCTTGTTTAATGTGTACCATAATCATTTTAATTTTTATCTAGAGTATTTTATCTTTGATATCCGCCCCAAAACTGTATTGTCTCTGTAATGAGGAGTAACCGTAGTTCTGAACATGCGAGATTAAAGAAAGATTACTGTAATTAAAGATTTTTACAATTATGAACATCTTTTCTTTCATACAGAAAATTTTTTTTTTATATGTTTGAGACATTATTTATAATACTATTATTGATGAGAATTTTTAATATATGTAATTTTTTTTGTAATTAAATTATTATAAATGTGAAAGTTATTAACATTCATAATTTACTATATGTTTTCTTTTAAGTAATCTGTATTTTATTTGATGTTGTTAATTTTGCATTTGTATATATATAATCATATTTTTTTCATGTCTTTTCAAATACAGTGGAAAAATTAGTGTAGTAGAATTTTTTTTCTTCGATTTAAATTAGTATTCTCATGTTTATATTTTTCATCATTTTATTACATTTTAGGGAGCCAAAGCTCAGTCAGTTGAACAGTTTGTGGGAGTCGGAATTAAGGTAAGTAGGAACAATAATTCATAACATATTTTCTGTAATTTTTTAATTCCATGCTTTTTACTCAATCTAATATTTCAATTGAAATATATTTATTTTACGTGGCCACCATTCAATTAGTTATTAGTTGATGTAACTTTTTTTTTGTTCCTTATTATATAACTTGTAATGAATAAATTAAAAATTTTCATCATTCTCTTTTTAAAATATTACTTATATCCTATGTTAAGATTTAATAGATCCCACTGCTTAAATAAGTTTGGCTTTTTCTTTATTATATTTTTTTCTCTTTCAAACTATATTTTGAATGAAATTTTCCCAATTTTTACTATATTACAAATATATGTAGAGCATGTATTATAAAACTCTGAAGCATATTTTAGATTAAAAAAAAAAAAGTAACACTTCATAAATCCTTATTAAAATCATGGCACATTATTATGTTGATTTTAAAGATTGATATTTCTGAAATTATACCAAAATAAACATTTCTAAACTTATCTAATTAAGCATAAAATTCTTAATATTGTGTTTGTTTCTTATAAAATGTTATAAGAAACAAACATGTTATGTTTCATTTGATTTAACAGTAAAATGAAGAACATTGAACGCTCAAATGTTATCAATAACTAGGTGTGGAAAAATAGCGTAATTATTTCAGGGGAACAAATATTATGAATATTTTTATTTTTGTCTGGCTATTGTTTCGGAATTTTTTCTGCAATATATGGATAAATTATAGGTATCATTTACTGGAAAATCTGCGGGAGAAATGAAAGAAATGCAGCAGTTGTCTGGTGGACAAAAATCACTAGTAGCTCTGGCTTTGATATTTGCTATACAGAAGTGTGATCCTGCTCCATTTTACCTTTTTGATGAGATTGACCAGGCTCTTGATTCTCAACATCGTAAGGCAGTGTCAGGTAAATTTATTTTATTTTTAATAACTTTTTATTTAAATGTGTAAAATATTACAAAACATATTTAACTCTGCCTTTTTGTTTTCAATTTTTCAAATAAAGTTAACAAACTTTTTTATTTTACTTTTAAACACAAAATGTAAAATTGTCAAGGTAAATGTTGTTTCACTGTTACCAAAAGAAACTGCTTTATAGTTTTTTTTTAATGTTAAATGATTGACCACCAATTGCATGGGAAATTGGCAAGAGGCCAAGTCGGATGGATTCAGAAATAACTGTGGCATAGGAGAGGAAATATCATTTAGGATGGATTTTAATTTTTAATAATTAAACATATTTTCTCTGCTTTTGATATTAAAAGAAAAAGCAGATGGAAAAAATGCTTCTATTCTAACTATTATACTTTTTGTTTTAAAGCAGCATTGTACATCATCTGGCTGACTAGCATCTAACAAATAATTTATTTATTTGTTTATTTCTGCTGTTGAACCGGCTGTTTACCATTACATGCAATTCATGTATGGACTGTGTGTGATGTTTTTTTTTTTAAAGGAATGAAAAGCTTGAGTTTTTAAAGTTTAACCTTAAAAGACCTTTTTTTTTTTTTTTTTTTTTTTTTTTTTTTAATGGAAATTTATTACATCCCAAAATTGAAGGGGTTTTTTTTTTCCCCTAGTAAAATTTTTTTAATTCACTGCAATATAATTCTAAATGAAGGACATATTGGTAAATGTACTTTAGCAGATTTAAAGGGATTATTACCATATGAATACTAAAATTTTTTCTTCCTATTAAGTTTAATCGCCCTTTCCACAGTGTCATGTTCGTTGCAGAAATAATTTTTTATATCATTGCTGTTTATCAGTATTTCAGATTATGCTTTGTATAAATCTCTAAAAAAAAAATAGTTGAAATTAAAATAATTTATGTATATTTATTATAGTAAGAGTAGTTACCTTGTAATAGTTTGGGGTGTTTTTTTTTTTTTTTTTTTTTTTTTTGTAATATATTGTTTTCATAGCCGAATGGCTAGAAATGCTGATGGCCGAATGGCTAGAACTCTGGCGTTCGGTACCACAGGTATCGGGTTCAAATCCCGGCTTTGCCCATGGGTGTTGTAGTAATTCGGAATCCACTTTAAGCCGTAGGTCCCGGTCATAATAGGAGAGCTCTGCGGGGGCATTGTTACTCCAAGTCCGTGGCTTACCATCAAGTTACGCGCGGCCCCTGGGTAATGCAAAGTGAGTAACATCGGTGCAGCCCTTATAGGCATCCAAAGACATCCATGTCTGTTTGTCAGCTGCATTGTAAAAAAAAATTTTTTTTCATAGATTTCTTAGGATATTCATTCTATTTAAAATTAAATTTCATAAAAATATATTATTTTTTCATATTAAATAGCTGGTAAAATTGTTTTTAATAGTGTATATTGTACACATACAGTGATTCAGAGTAGGGATAAAGACAGGAAACTATTATATTTAGTAGCTGCAGATCAGGCAAATTTTTTTCACAGTTTCTGTAGCCACCTTCTATTTAAATTATCGAGGTACTTAAAACTTCTTTACAGTTTTTCCTAGTGATGACATAACTGTACCCAGGAGAATCTCCATAGATTTAATTTTGTTCGTTTTCTTTCTTCATAACTTTTGAGTTTCCAAATTCTTTGACTGTTAAATTTTCCTTTTGTTCCCTTATAAGAATTTTGGAATTCTTTGTTCTGTTTTACATGCTTCGTATTTTGTGTTTCTGAAAGACATTATCTGTCATTATTAAACGCATATGTAATATTTTTCCCTGTTTATTTTAAAGTTATATTTTTAAAAAATGAAATGAATGTGCTTAATCGTGTTTTCAGATATGATTCATGAACTCTGTCAAGATGCCCAGTTTATTACAACTACTTTCCGGCCAGAGCTTCTAGAAAAGGCTGATAAATTTTATGGTGTCAAGTTCAGAAATAAGGTAATGATGTTTTTTGTATAATTGATTTTTTTTTTTTTTCCCTTGAAGCAGCTATTACTTTTGAGTGATATTTGCTGCATATGATATGCAATAATGTCCATTTTAATTAGAAGCAATAACTATTAGTGTAAAGTAGCACAATTAATTGTTTAATTTGTCAAGAATGAATTAAGATATTCAATTTTAAAACAATGAAAGCAATTTGATTAGATTATGTACAAGATAATTACATTGAAAAATTATATATGTTAAAAAAAAAATTTCATGGAATATTTTAAATATTGAAATCTTTAAATAAAATAACTCAAATTGTGCAATAAGTGCATTTTCATTGAGTTTAGACCTATTTTTTTTTTCTCTCTTCAAATGTGTTCTTAATGTTGTTTTATTTCAATATAGGTTCAGTAACAGAAATTGCATTGTTATTATATGTTAAAACTTAAGTTAAATAGTATTATGTTTTAATTTTTACATAATTGCTATATATTTGTGATAACTTCAAAGCTTATATTTTCATGAAATATAACTTATCAAAAGATTTTGATTCTTTTTAAAGTTTTATATATTTATTATAAAATTTAAATATTTTCTTTTAAAGGTGAGTCACATCGAGGTTGTTACACAAGAAGAGGCAAGAGACTTTGTAGAAGATGATACGCCTCATAGTTGAAAAGAAAATATTCATTTCATTCACTCCTCATGTGTTGTAATATCCATTGAACGTACAAAGTGTAAAAAGAAGCCAAGTGTCCGGTGCTTTTAGCACATACCTACAGCTTTTATAAATTTTCATCAGTTTTTACCGAGAAAGTTCTTTTTCTTTACAGATGTCTGAAATATTGTGGCATTTTTAAATTATTTAAAAAAAATTTTTGCTGTTGACAAATGCTCACATTTCATATTCTGGATAATTGATTACAATGCTTTTCTTACATCAGTCGAGAAGAAATGTGCAACAGTTCGTCAAGCAACAAAAATGAAATTGAGAACTATTGATGGTGTTCCTAACGATAATTATCACCCTAAAAAAATATTTATGATTTTATCTACTCCTCATAGTTTTATAAAGATTTCACTGGTGAAGTTTTTCAAAAGTTGATGGGTATGGAGCAGGGACACAAAGCATGTAGGTCAGATGTAGTTTCGCATTTGCAATGTCATTTGGAGCTTCATATCAGCATATTGTACAGGTCTCTTCTCATTTTTTCATTTTTATGGCTTCACTTTGTAAAGAGAAATAAAAATGTACTCATTTAATTTTCGTTGTATCTACATAAAAGAGTTGTTTTTCTTAATATTTTAATAGTTATTACGTCATTTGTTGAAGAGTATAGAGTTGCTGCTACTTTTTGGACATTAGCAATGTTTATGTAAACTTTTTTTATGATACTGACATTGTAAAGAGTACAACACATACAAAAAAAATTATGCAGATGGAGCAAGCGAAAAAAAATGAAGTTATGTTTTTCCCCGAATTGTTACCTGAAAAATAAAAAGTACTGTGATTTAAAAAAAAAGAAAAGAATAGTTTGATTCTATTTTGCAAAAAACACGAAGAAGAAATTACTATGCCAGAGATGTTAAGGACTTGTGCATTTTTCTAAGTAAATGGTTGGTATTAGAAATGTTTTTTTAATTACTCTTTCAATAATAGAGTGTAAATATTTTTATTTAATAACTCTTTTACTTAGCTTGACTCTCTTGAATCTGAGGTTAACTGTTCCACATATAAATATATATATTTTATTTAAAGCATAATTCATATTTACTCATTTGTATGGTTTGTGGTGGATTTCAGTCTTTTTGTAAAAAAAAAAATTTATGTAATATAATCTTTAATATTTTTTTAATGTCTCATCTAAGTTACTTTAATTTATTTACATTTTTTGTATAGCAGATATTAAAAATATATTTTTCATGTTGCCTTTTTTAAATGGAAAGTCTTCCATAGTAAAAACTTCATATCAGTAGAACTGGTTCTATCACATAACGTGTTTTGTGTTTAAATATTTCACATCATTAAGAAATTAATGAAGCATTATTTTTGCAAGCCATGTATTTTCATATTGTAAAAAATTTGTTCATATTCTTAGAAATTTTATTGAACTTTCTATGAGAAAAGAATGATTTTATTTCGTGAAACTGAAGCTTTTTAATTTCTACTTAAAAATTGTTTTAAATAATCTTACATGATTATTGCAATATTTTATGACAATAAAATTTCATTGAAATATTAAAGCAAATTTTATTTATTGTAATTAATTGAGTGATATCCATTGCAAATTCATACCCTGTAGTATAGCCATACACATTATAAAAAGGAAAAAAAAATGTGTATAAACTTCATCTCAGATTCTTGTGAATATATTTTTAAATCTCATTTTTTTTTCATACCAACCTTCATTTTTTATTATTTATAGTTGAAATATATGTCTAAAATTTTTGTATCTTTATGCCCTGCCTCTCCTGTACTGGTTACAATTTTATGATTGTTCCTTGTTAAATTTACAAGACACATTTTATCTGAATCAAATTGTAGCTCTGTGCAAAAGGTGGAAATAAATTTTTGACAAAATGTTTGCTAACTTGGAATGACTCATTTATTCAAATTTTATCATTATAATTTAGTTTTTACTTTTTTATATTACTTTAGAAATGGTGAATATGATCTGTTTAAACCACAATCATTTCTGTATTAAGTTACAAAAAACATATACAATTTGAAAGTTATGCAGTTAATAATTTTGCAGAAATCGGGGTTTTTTTTTCCCCAAAGCAAATCTTTGAAATATTTTCTTGTTAACACAGTTTAACTTGCAACACTAACATTTATTAATTTCATTTTTGATTGTTTCAAACAACTCGTCCTGTGTGATTTTTGAAGTCTTTTTATGGGTCAGTATAAGGTTGACATTTTACTGCTCATACTAGTCTAGTAACAGACCCATTCCATGCTTTACCTTTCCAGTACTTCACATCAGGCAAGTTTTGTTTACTGCTCAGTTATATCCCAATTTTGGAATTGAACCTGACACATAAACAATATTTTTGTTGTTTATGTGTCAGGTTCAAATTCAATTCAATTCAGTAGCAAATTTCTTGGTGGAAATTGATCACATTTGTCTCTCAGGACATCATTTCTATGAAGATTCTTCATAATGGGACATAAACAATATAGTTCCTACCATAATTCCATAAAAAGGAATATCTTGGAAAAATTACAAAACTGTTGTCTGATCATGTGTCGCTTTAGATTGGTAAATGTCCAATTTAATGGCGCAAGTGGGTGACTTGATAACTTGTTACAGATGCTAGTCAGATAGATGCAGCATAAAATTGTTTTGAAAGAAAAAAAGTATAATAGTGTGGATTTTTTTTTTTTAAAATTCTGTATGACACTGGTCTTTTTAAATCCTGCTGATTTGATCGTTTGCTAATGTTCCATAGCTGGTGGTCGGACTATAGTTTTAAGTTGCCCATTCCAAACAGTTTGATTCAAAAGTCTTATTGGCTATTCTGTAAAGTCAGGAAGATTAAAAAAACCATATATAACTTTTACCAACTAGTAGTATTTTTACCATATGGAAAGCAAAACAAATTTCTAGTGAGAATTGGACATTGTTTTGAAATATTAGAATATATAGAGAGAGATGCCCACTACTATGGATTATCCATAATAACTAGGGGAAATAATAAATTTGGGCTGAGTACGGATAAAAGTAATGCTTCTATGGAAATTTTAAAAAATCCTTTTTTGTCTATTAATTTCAAACTTGTGCAATTAAGAATTTCCCTGTGATTGAACTGCCTCAATTTTGGATTTCAAGAAAAAAAAAGCAGTAGATTTTATGAAAAATGTAAATAATTTGTTGCTAATATTATGCTGCACACTATGTATTAAAACAAAAAAATTTTCCCCTTTAAATTCAATCTGTAATAAATAGTTTCAGCAAACATGCTGATAACATGAGATTTCAGATTAATTCTATTTTATTGAAAACTGCCTTAATTTTTTAATGCTCGGCTTTCTTGATAATGTTATAAATTGCAATTGCAAATGTGCATCTCTGTTGATGTAAATTTTTTTAAAAAGTTTGTCATTTTAACAGGAAGATAATGTCTGTTTAGCCCATGCATTCTTTTATTACTGGCCAGTATCAAATTTTACTGAGTAGTCTCATTTAAAACTGGCATTTCTGCATATACATTTGTTTTAACAAGAAGAGAAAATAATATACAAATTTCCATTTAAAACTTGATTTTTTGTTAAAAATCATCAAATGCTTGCATTCAGACATGATGTAAAGAGTCGTGGTAATTTGAACTAAAATGCAAAAACCTTTTTGGTTTTTCTGAATGTGAAACATATTTAGATTTCTCACCAATGACCAGTTTCACTTGCTTACTGGCTGTAGTTTAGGAACCCCTTTTCTATGAAAAAACAGATGAGAAAATGCAAGGCATCTGCTTTTATAAAATTTGGGAATATTATGCCATTTAAGTAAGATCATAGATAAAAAGTTGAATTT
Source organism: Caerostris darwini (assembly GCA_021605075.1). Taxonomy (NCBI): domain Eukaryota; kingdom Metazoa; phylum Arthropoda; class Arachnida; order Araneae; family Araneidae; genus Caerostris; species Caerostris darwini. The sequence continues at coordinate 72,166 of BPLQ01004437.1, forward strand.
AAATAAATCTGCAGTATTATTAACTCAGTAAATTAAGTAATATATATATAGAGAGAATATATTAAGTAATATATATTTTAGAGAATTACTCAAGACAACTTCTCATTATTATAAACTTTGATAGACTTTAACCTAAATATTATTCAACCTTATGGAAAATTAAATTTTGACATCTTTTAAAAATATTTTATTTAATTCTTTCTGCTATTCAGTATATTAAACATACTTCACTATGAATTTCTATGAACGAAAACAATTGTATATAATAATAACTGAATTATAAAGTGTAAGCAGGAAGTTTAAATTTTAATTCATAAACTAACAACTATATTTTAGTTGTATTGCATTAAATAATTTTTTACTGGTTTAAAAAGAATGAATGGTTTTTTAAAATGAATCGAGGATATTCATGTTAATTTAATTACTTAAAAAAAATTTGTTATCTGAGACTTTCTTATATCTGAATAATAATTCATGTTAACTTGTACAAAAATTTTTGGATAAGAAAATATTAACAAGAACTTTTTAAAGAGATACTTTTTAATTTGACATTTATATCAATTATTAAAAAACTATTGTCAGTAAGATTTTTCCTTCTCCATTATGTACATTCGTTAAACAATAAAGAAAATTGAATTAATTTCATCAATTCAAGGAAGAGAAACTGTTATGATGCATGTGTTTAAAATTGCCCGTTTGTACACCTTTATTTCAGTAATTTAAATTAACTAAATATGGATCAAGCTGGATTAAGTATTCATGTAAAAAAATAATAATAAATTCATTAATAATACTTAGTAACAGATTCTGAAGTGCTCATTAATATCTGACAACTTCACATTCTTTTTCTTTTGTACAAGATGCGTTTATAATTTAATTTTCAGATACATTTGAATTACATTATCTCTGAGTAGACTTTCTATCGTTTTGAATTCTTCTCATTACAAATATGATTAAAAATCTAGAATATTGTGTGTTTTGTGCCAAATTGCCAAGTAAACAAACTAAAGGGCACAGTTAAAATTTATGTATAACTGCTACAGCCATTCTGTATGTTGATTAAATACTGCAATAACAAAAGAATTGGTGATATACTCTAGTTGCAACAATTTTTGACTTCTTCAGGGTTTAGGACTCGAGAGTTCAACTCAAATATGATTTTAGAATCAGATATCAGGTAAAAAAATTCGCCATTTATTCTTTACTGAAATCAAACTGTTAATTTTATTTTGTTGCTCTTGCTAGATAAATGCTACAGAAACCATTGTTTAACATTGCTTTATCTTACAATGTTGGTAAATAAAGGCAACATATTCTCATTGTTTAACTTCGTTTTGTCTTACTTTGTTGCTGGATAAATGCAAGAGAATCCCATAGTTTAATGTTGCTTTGCCTTATATTGTTGCTAGATAAATGCAACAGAATTCCATTGTTTAACATTGTTTGTTTTATATTGTTGCTAGATAAATGCAGCAAAATCTTATTGTTTAACATGGTTTTGTTTTACATTATTGCTAGATAAGTGCAACAAAATCCCATTGTTTTATCTTGCATTGTTGCTGGATAAATGCAACAGAATCCCATAGTTTAATGTAACTTTGCCTTATATTGTTGCTAGATAAAAGCAACAAAATCTTATTGTTTTGTCTTACATTGTTGCTAGGTAAATGGAACAGAATTCCATTGTTTTGTCTCAGATTGTTGCTAGCAAATTATTATTGCTACTGAATTAATGATTCTCATTCCCAGCTATATTTGTATATCCTGCCCATGGATCCCATTTTCTAAGGTTAACATTGCAAATTTTTGATATAATCGAAGCTTAGTTCAAGTTATTGAGATTTTAATATGCACTTTTTATTTTAATTATTTTTTACCGAACTTGATGCTTAAATTAAATAACAAAATACGAAAAAAGAAATGGAAGATATACATAAATATTAGTATGTCCCTTGAGACGGTCCTTTGCTACAGTTATGCGGTTTAACGTTTGGATTACATTCTTTTTTCTCTTTTGGCTTGATAGAGCCCAATCTTTTGCTGAGTTTTGGATCTTCCTTCAAGACAGCATAAGTTGCCCATGCGTAGGATACTCCTACTTGTTGTGGTAGATTGGGACAAAATCCTGTGTAGCTATGATAAAATTATGACCTATTACTTTTCGTATGTTAAATAAGCAAGACTTTTTCATCTAGGCAATTATATTTATTGGCTAAAGATTATAAAATTTGAATGGCATTAAAGGTTTCATATAAACATTAATGCTTGATAGTTATAAAAGAAAAGTTGAAAAATTGAAACAATAAAATTAAAAACAGAAGCTTCAGAAAGCAAAGAAAACTTTTTTGTGAACTTCATATGCAATATTTAATATACATAAAAATTAACCTGAAAATTTTTTACAAATGTATTCCGGGATTTTTTTCTTTTTTCTTTTAAGGATAAAATTATTGTTAAAAACCTAAGAATCCTATACCCTTTCTATGTCAACACCATTAAAAAGAAATTAATTATTTGATAATTAAATATAAATTATTAATAAAGTAAAAAATCGTTTTTATTGTTTGTTTCATATTTTCATGAGTGGCAACATCATGACAATTATTTTTATTGTATATCAGTGGCCGACATATAATTCTAAGAATAATCTATAATATATCGGAATAATTATTTAAAAAAGTACAAATTTCTGTTCTTATTTACTATAAATAAAAATTCTGCAAATGGCAATCAAAGTAACAATAAAACAGTCATTATATTGTTCGAAAAACGAAGAAATAATGAATTCCTCTAATTAAAGTATGGTAACCCTACAGAAAGTGGCGAAATATTATGGGGTTGCAAGATTGACGACTTCCTCAGCATTCTAGATTTCAATCAAATTATTAATTTGTTGGAAGGATTTATAAAAAATAATAACGAAATAACAAATTTTCAGAGCATTAGACGAGAACATTTAAAGCTTTTAATATCTACACGTTATATATGATCTATAATATTTTATTAAAGATTTTATAAGTATCCTTCCATCGAACAAAAAAGTAGCTAAATCCCAACGGTCTCTATTTTGCGAATTGGCCGCCATATTGTGTATTTCTTAGCGTAGATTAGTTCTTTATTTTACTTTTTTTATGTACATTATGATATATACTTATATATTTATTTACTGTAAAATAATTGTTTATTTAACTAACTTTGACTTCCTGGCACTACAGGATATAGGTGTGTGTGTTGGACCATGGTCGTCTGCCTACTGTCATTTCGAAACAGGAAATATTTTTCTTTTTACGGTGTAGAGTTGTCAACCCTACGCTTGTAGTCATATTAGACCGGGATTCCGAACCACTTTAAACTTTAACACCACTTTTAAAGTGGATTCCGAACCACTAAAAACATCTATGACTCGAACCCGAAACCGCTAGTCACTCGGATATCAGACACAATTATTTATTTATTTACTGTTAATCAACTGTTTATTCATTTACTTTGAATTAATAGAATGCATCTTAATAATAGTTAATTAGATGTTCTGGCAGCCATATTGTGCATTTCTTAGCGTAGATTCGTTCTTTACTTTATTTTCTTTTTTTTTATGTACATTATAACATTAGTAGGTACTTACGTATTAAAGTTACCGCAGCAGAAGTTGCGCCAATAACGAGCTGCCAATGTGCCAAAAAAAAGACTGTTTTGAATCTATGTTAAACTCTATATCGGCCCATTTTCCACCGAAATCCAATTGACTACTTGGTTTTTAAATAAAGTATTTTGAATTTTGAAAGTGTTTTGATTTTAAATAAAGTGTTTTATATATTTTATGATTTGTCACAAAAATTTTAAGTGTAGATTGGCGCCACTTAAAAACCGCCAAATCTGTAGCTGCGATGGCGTTAATACATAAGTACCCATTAGTACGATCCGTTTCTAGTAACAAGTGCGCAAATGACCCATCAGCTATCTTGGCGGCAGCCAATTGGAAGGCACCTCCAACTGTAGAATTCCTCAATGACGCTAAGAACACCTCAAAATTAATTTCTGGACACACCATTGACTGCTTAAGTATCGGCTCAAATAGTAATGTTAATTGTAGGATATGTAAATCCGTAGTTTATTGTACATTGTTGGCGACTTTTTTTTTTTTCTTCTTTTATTAACCCCAAAGGATTGGATTGTCATATTACTAAGAACGTTGTTCCAATAAAATATGTTTAGGATAAATATTACTAGATTTAATGATTTGGTTAAAATCTATAATCCTGTACCCTTTGTGCCAAACACGTTGCCAAGTCGTTTAACCGATTTGGTTAAAATCTATAATCCTGTACCCTTTGTGCCAAACACATCGCCAAATTGCCAAGTCGGTAAGTAAGTATAGAAATCAATGGGCAAATTAGTTTGCGCGGTAAAATGATATTACGCCAAAATCCTTCACTGGATTGCCAAGTAAACAAACAAAATGGCTGCCAAAGTTCGGTATCATTGTAAAATGTTATTTCGCCAAAATTCATAGCCAAACAGCACTATTACGCCAACATTAGTAGCCAAATAGTTATTACGTCAGAGTTTATACCTGAAAAGGCTTTGAAGCCAAGGTTTATCGATTTAAAGCCAAATATTATCACTATCCAACATTTTACAACAGCTTTATCGACTACATTTATCGCTAAACTTTTTCATTAAGCGAATTTTGTTATATGTGCTTTTAAGCCAAAAGCTCATGCTTTATCGCCAACATTTATCACCAAATTTTTGCATTAAGCGAATTGCTTTCTGCTTTTACGCCGAAAGTTAATGCTTTATTGCCAAATTTTAGCATTATTATGACAAAAAAATTATGTCTAAATTGCTTTTTCACCGACGTATTGCCTTTTTGCGACAGACGTATGCTCAGAATAATCAGTAATTTATCGGAATACTTATTTAAAAGAATATATATTTCTGTTCTTAATTAGTGCAAAAAAGAATTCTGCAACTAATTATCGAAATAGCAATAAAATAGTTATTATATTGTTCGGAAAATGTAGCTACGAATTCCTCTAATTACAGTATTGCAACCCTAAAGAAATTGGCGAATTATTCAGAGTTGCAAGATTGGCGACTTCCTCCGGGGTACAGTATCCTAGATTTTAACCAATGATTTATCGCATATTTGATGAACTAGAAGTAGCCCGAAATTATATTTTTAACTATTTTTTAGCAATCTTAGACAAAATAGCAGAATAGGGTCGCTGGAATTTGGCGTCAAAAATTCTTTTCGCCAAAGTTCACCAAGGAAAGGCCTGCGATTGTAAGTGAAGTGAATTTCAAACAGTACAAGAAATCTGAACCATCATATTTGGCAACTTATCTCTCAGTTGGTGTCACAGAAAGTCGCCAAACCCCAACGGCCCCCATTTTGAGATTTGGTCCATTTTTACTACCCTGATTTTTATTTAACTTCTTTTTTGTTTTTGGTTTTTATTTAACAATTTTTTTACTGTGCAAAATAGGTAATGTTTAATGCTCTCCAACTTCATTTTATATAATTAAGCATAACAATTTTTGTTTATTTTGAATCTTTGCCGGCAATTATTATTTGTAAAGTTATATATTATTATTATTTGTAAACTTACTATTATTATCTGTAAAATTATATATGTTTTCCCCATTTAAAAGCATTGCAAAACCGAAATTACTTTTTTGCCGACCCAATAATAATAATCCATCAATTTTCTTTTAATAAACAACATAATAAATGAATACGTGTAATTCCTTTCAGTCAATTTACAAACAAATTGTAATGTCTTCACTTACCCAGGAATAAAATGTGGCTCAGGCGTTGGAAGATGGCTGCCTTCATTTCTTTCTGCATCTGACATCTGACTGATTTAAAAAATTAACTGAAATCTGATTAAATTTTAACTGAAATCTGATTTAATTTTATCTGAAATCTGATTTAATTAAGCTTCTGAATTTTGATAACTGAATCTGTTATAAAAATCTGCTGATATTGATAGTTAATCTTATAGTGAATTTAATAGGTCATGTCATGTTATACTCGTGCTTGAGGTTAAATCTGAATTATTGCTCACACGAAATTAGCATTGTAATCGCTTGTACCAGTTTTTGTTTTAAATAAGACAGTGAAGCAGAAAGACTGAAATAATTTACAGGGGATAGTGATGCTTGAGTTACGGTTTTGAAAAAAATGTTTTTATAGTTAGATTTTTGGTCAAATCGCAAAACAGGGGCCGTTGGGATTTGGTGACTTTTTTGTGGCGCCAACTGAATGATAGTCATCAAATGTGGTAACCCGGGTTTCTTGTATTGCTTGCAATTCACTTTACTTACAATTGCAACCCGTCACTTGGCAGACTTTGGCGAAAAGAATTTTTGACGCAAAATCCCAACGGCCCCTGTTCTGCTATTTTACCAGATTTTTTTTCACAGTTGTTACACACTGTGGAAAAAAATTAGTGGGAAATTAAATGTTTTTATGTGATGTTTAGAATAATTATCCCGTATAATTTTAATCACTGGTTCTGCAAAAAAGATAACTCAAGACTGGAAGTGGGGACCAAAACACCTATAAAACAATTACTTTTAATCCATGCTATGATTACTTTAAAAAGCTGTTAAATCGGTGTGAGATAAGCGTGTAAGCCAAGGTACTGAATCATTAGATTTTGCTATTAAAATCAATTGGTAATGGGCACCATGCTATTCTCCATCCTTCAAACACTGCTTAAATGGACGTAATGAAATTGTGCAAAGATTTCAGCAACATCCGACGACCACTCACACACGTACGTGTAGGCTCTGTTTGAGTCGTAATCACCAGATAGCGACGCCTGACGGTCGCTTGTCTTTGACAGAGCCTGTTTACGATGTGGGGGAGTGTTCAACTTTGAACTCTGACCCCTGGAGAGGGGGCAAGATTCCCGTAGATGGGCGAGGAAGGGAACGCTAGCTGACATGGGAGAGGCTGCGTCAAGCAGCGAGAGAATGTATTTATCCTTTTAATTAAATGTCAATGTAAAATATCGTAGTAATAAATGGCTTCATTTAAAGTAACGTCCCTTTACTGCGTTCTCTATGTCAAATACCCTAGACACCGACTGCAAAAGTCAAGCTATTGTTAGACTGGTAGAGAAGTCTAACAAAACTGTAGGTTCGGCCGGGCTGCATCTTTTGCAAGCGGCTAAATCTACATACATGTATGTGTAATAGCATCCATTGTGCTCATTTTGATTTCCCATTTACAATAAGCAGATTCAGTTTTGGCACAATAATATTTGCATTTCCATATTTTCCCATTTCTCACCTCAAGAGAATTTATAAACATAAATGTTCTTCATTTCCGTCTCTCTATGCGATATCCAAAACATTTTTAATGAACTGTCACTGCGACCCCACCCTTCGGATGTGCAACTGGTTGCTCTACTGTGGCCTTCCTTAACTCTTTAAATGCACATTTAATATAAATAAAATGAAGTAAAAAGACTCGTGTCTTTTCATTTGTCAGCTAAATCCTCTTGCCTTTTGACTGCATTATGCAACATTCTTCGGGTTAAGGGCATGAATGGCCGAGTGGCTAGCGCTCTGGCATTCGGTACCAAAGGTTTCGGGTTCGAGTCCTGGCGGTGCCATGGATGTTTGTAGTGGTTCGGAATCCACGTCAAACTGTAGGTCCCGGTCTAATAGGATCGTAGAGCGTTGCGGGGGCATTGTTACTCCGCGTCCGTGGCTTATCTTCAAGTTACACGCGCCCCCTGTGTAATACAAAGTGAGTACGTCTGTGCAGCGCTTGCCTTAAGGCATCCAAGACCAAGCTGTCTAAGTGTTTGCCAGCTGCATTGGAACAAAAAAAACATTCTTCGGGCTTGCTATATTTGTATATTCTCTCTCTTTTTTTTTTTTTTTTTTTTTTTTTTTGTGAGATTAATCAAGAAACATATGTTATGCAATTTGATAGTATTCTTAGATCTCATCTCAGATTCATTTTTATTGTTTTTTTATATGTTTTCTGTAGTTTTTGTACTTTTGTCTTTTTGTGTGTCTATGTGTTTCCCAAAACTGAAAAACTGAAAAGTCTGGTTTTTTCTTTGAATATATTATATTCAAAGAATAGTGCGTGTTTTTTTATCTGGTGCGTAGCTAAAAAATTACAAAATTTTTCTTGATTATTTTTAATTAAATAAAAACTATCTTCTAATGGAGTATGACAATATATTACATCGATATAATACATTAATAAAATCAGTGCAATATCAATGAACAAGAAGTAATTTTTATAACAACAATGTTTTATAACAAGTTATTTTAACAGGTGGACTGAAAAGTTCATAGGCTGGCACATATATGGCGCTACTAGTATTAAATCCATATGATTTTTAGTTACACCTAACCTTCAAAAGACACGTGTATAAATTTGACAGCTGTTGCACTATTAGTATGTGAGTTACAGCATTTTTAGTGAAGTTATAGTATTTTTAGTGTTCATCAAGTGCAGTTCACTCGGCTGACTGTCGATTGGACTCCGGTGTGAAATGATGGAGCCATGTTTCATCCATTGTCACATATCGACGCAAAAATTCGGGTTTATTACGATTGAAACTCCAAACACTGCTTAGAATCATCAATTCGTTGTTGTTTTTGGTCGATTGTGAGCTCTGCGCGGCACCCACTTTGAACAGAGCTTTCGCATATCCAAATATTCATTCACGATATGTCCAACACGTTCCTTTGATATCTTTAGGGTCTCAGCTATCTCAATCAACTTCCCTTTACGGTTATCAGAAATTATTTTTTGGACTTTTTTGATGTTTTCGTCGGTAACAGCCTCTTTGGGGCGTCCACTGCGTGCATCGTCCTCGGTGCTCATTTCGCCTCGTTTAAATTTAGCAAACCAGTTCTCTACGGTTGATTTTTCTGGTGCAAAGTCCGAATAATGTTTATCAAGCCAAGCCTTGGCTTCAATAGTATTTTTTTTTTCGCCAAAAAGTAATGCTTTAATTAACACACGAAATTCATTTTTATCCATTTTTTCAAACTAACAAAAGTTGCTTCATTAAAAATGCTATAACTCACATACTAATAGTACAACAGCTGTCAAATTTATACACGTGTCTTTTGAAGGTTAGGGCTAACTAAAAATCATATGGATTTAATACTAGTAGCACCATCTATGTGTCAGCCTACGAACATGTCAGCCCAACTGTTATAATAATAGCAGTGGTAATCTGCTTGAGAAAAGAAAATCAAAGTGTTTTTATATACATATATTTCTAAATTCAAATTTTAAAAAAATTGAATGTATAATAAAAATAAATTAGTGAAAGTAGGAATTTATTTAATAAAAAAACAAAAACGAAATTTGGTTGTAAACTGACGATGCACTACTTATATTTATGAATGCTTTATGTCCACGAATATTGTTTCAAAAAATTTGATCAGGAAATTTTTCCCCAGATAATTTTAATGCCTTGTTAGATATACGTTAAGCTCTAAAAAATTTTTAAATATCTTATTCTGCATTTTTAATTAATTTTAAAAATATTTAAAGTTTAATATATCATATTTGCTTAAATACAAGCAACGTTAAGTTATTTAAATCCATAACATTCTTAACGCCACAACACTGATCAGTAACTTTTAACTGTTAAATTAATTAAAATGGCTGTTTGATATGGAATATTTTGTTCTGATCTCAAATTTGCATAGTATTTTTTTGTGATGATTAAGGTCTTTTTTTTTAGTACGAAATTTAAAAAAGTTCATATTGTTGTAAATTGATATTTATATTGTGATTATTAATATAAATTAATAATAACTCATTAATATAAATTAATAAATACTCAGTTTTATATTGTTATTTAATTTACTTATATACATTAATCTAAATAAAAAATGTACTTTTTAAAGAGTTCCTGCTATATTTTGCTTGAGGAACATCTCTTTTAGTGTCCTTCAATGGATTAATTTTCCCTGATAAATTTTTTCCATTGTTGAAATATTTTTATGGAATCGCTCAATATGTTCGTTTATCACAGCACCGAGATTTTCAAGAAAGATTCTCAGTTTTTCTACCGCCAAGAAATTCACAGCAGCTCTTTCAACCCCATTCAAACTTTCCTCAAAGTCATGACCCTTCCTAAATCTCCTTATTTATGGGCCTACAAACATACCCTCTTTTATTTTAACCTCACTGATCCTAAGGAATTTGTTCCTTAAGTACAGGAAACCTGGAATACTTTTATCCATCGGTTTTAAAGTTTTTTTTTTTTTTATTAATTCGAGTCTATTGTGCAAGGGTGGAAGATAAACTTCTGGATTCACAAATGGTTGAGAAGTTACTTTTTTGTCTATATATAAAATGTCTTTTAGGCCATTGCTTCTTGACAAAATGTTTTTTTGCGATCTCTGCTATCCCATTCACACAGGAAACAACAAAATTTAGTATATTCTAACAAAAGTGCTATAAATTTCAAATCTCTCTTATATAAGAATGCTGTTGGTATTGTATTTTCGATAGTAAAATCATGTTGTCATACTTCTCTTTCATATGGGTTGCATAGGCAAGAGGTATCGAAGATTTCTCATTTCTAATGTAAAGTACGGCTTTTAAACATGGTTTAGATGAATCTGTGAACAATCTCCATTCCTTAGGATCGTGGCAGTCTTTTAGATCACTCAGTATGAATCAATATCAGTACAGAACACTAAACTTCTTTCTGAGGAGATCAAGTTTTGAATATTTTGTTTCCGTGACGATAAGAATTTTTTTTTTCTTCTAATGCAGCTGGCAAACAGACCGTGATCTTCGCCATAAGGGCTGCACCGATGTTACTCACTTTGCATTACCCAGAGGGCGCGTGTAACTTGATGGTAAGCCACGGACGCGGAGTAACAATGCCCCCGCAGCGCTCTACGATCCTATTAGACCGGGGCCTACTTTTTTAAAGTGGATTCCGAACCACTACAAACACCCATGGCAACGCCGGGATTTGAACCCGATACCTGGGGTACCGAGCGCCAGAGCGCTAGCCATTCGGCCATCAGGCCGACGATAAGAATAATTGTAGAATAATTAAAGGACTGGAATTTCCTTGATTCCAACACTTTAATCTGGACAGCAACAATTCTGTCACATCCTTTGGCAAGTTTAAATCACAAGCTAAATCACTGAGTTCAGACTGCTTGGTTCTATGAGATTCTGTAGACGTCCCACTAAAATCAGGTTATTCAGTGTTGTCTTTTTCTGGATTTAAATGTAAATCTCTATCACCAGAGTTTCTCTGAATGTGAACTTCAATTTTTAGATAATGCTAGGATTGGAAGCTCATCGCCGTGAGGAACAGGTTTGATGTTGATGTTGGGATATTGAATGGTCTTCTTGCTTGTAATTCCAGCAATTTTTGCAAAGCAGAAATAACAGTTTGGAGAGTGATCCTTCGATTTCTTCCTTATCATTGGAATTGCAAATGACATATGTCGCGACTTTCTGTTAAGCCAACCACCATGTTATTCAAGACGCCCATCAAATATAAGAGCCCCAAAAAGGATACGGATCACAGATTTGATACCCGAAATAAAGTTCATATAATTTTTTTAATATCAAAAATGTAATGTTAGCTACTATACTAGCAGCTCGTTGTGTCAGGAGGGAATACTCTCTTTTTAATAATACTAATCTTGTTATTTACACTATGAATACATACATACACTTGGCACCCTGTGCCACTTCTACAATACTATTGATATCTAAAAACCAAAGCCGGTCCCTGACCGTCTGTTTTTATCTGACGCTCCTAGCGTTCACCTCGTGGTCTCGAGATCTCACCGCAACTGCTACTTACCGCACTGGACCACAGTTACTGGTCACAGTTACCAGTTATAACCGCGACCTCTCGCGGCGGTTATAATTAAACCTTACAGTAATATTCTTTCTTTGGGACTTTAAAGCTTGTTCACCACACATATAACAGATATTGTTTCGAGGTTCCTCAATTTCGAGGCATTTTAAGGAATTTTTCCTACAAAAAAAATCAGCTGAACGTAAAGTAAAAACGAGTAGTTTACTACAAATTAAAATAAACACCTTTCTAAACTCAATACGCACGTTCTAAACTAAACGGAAGTGACTCACGTAAGCGATATGTCGAGAGTATGAAGTTCGCTAGACTTGTTTTGTTAAGTCTGGCGTGTGTTTGATATTTTTAGTAAAATTTATATTATTATATATTGTTGGCAATCACCTTCTTTCTAACAAAACCGCAAGCAAATAGAGTTACATCAAACAAGACACTTTGCTATCTTTGAAATGTATATATATTTATAATGTATGTAAAATTATAATATATATGTTATAAGTTCTGTGGACATTTTCTATGGTTATATTTGGCTTTAGCGAATACAACCACAGAATAGTTACAGTTAAACAAGCTACTACAAGCTTACTATAAGAATCAGCTACAGTTGACCATTTAAAAAATACTGTTCTCCAGTGTTATCTGAGGTAAGGAGACGTATGAAGATAATACAAATATGAGTTTCATACTGCACACGTATGGCTTCATTACTTATCTTCAATCCCCACAAAGAATATTATGTTTTCCTTACAAAAATAATAATTCAATAATATATGATATTCTAATTGTACGTTATCCTAACACTGTCTATCAGAGTTATGGAGACTTATGGACATTATTATATGTCTTGTATGTAATGTTTCGCTCCATCAAATACCAAAATGACACAGAAGATTCGTAATTTAAGTAATGTTGTACTATACTAACATAATATATACATTACAAATAACCATCATGTGTACTGAAATATAACGATGTTTACTCATTTTAACTTCTTATTGCAAAAATTGTCACCTATTTAAATGTCATGGATCATAAATAAAATGAATGATATGCATTTAAGAATTTTTTTTTACCACCTGATACATAATCAGAAAATTCTCTCCCTATTATTAAGAAATATCTGGTGTAACAAAAAAATAAACAAAAATATCCTCGCATAAATCTGAGAAACGCATCAGAATCATTAATGTTTTTCAGATTTAAAATTGAGAATTTCTTGCCAATCAATAAAAAATCATTAATGAGTAATTTTAATAATGATAATTAAGTTATATTCACACATTTTTTTTTTTGTATATTATTTTTTATTAATTCTTTTTGTTGAAGGCTATTAATGGACATTTGTAGCTCCATACAGCTTGAGAACTACTGTTTTGACGTAGTTTTTGATTTTTATAAGATTTTTGAAAAAAAAGATTGCTATTATTTTTTATTGTACTGCCTAGATCTATTCACAAGGAACTTTTTTACAAGATACAGTAGGCGGACAAGACGGACCATGATTATGGTCTTGTTGGCCGCGATCTGCAAAAAAATCAATAAAAAAATCAGCAATGAGAATTAATAAAAAAATCATTGATTAGTAATTTTAATATTCATGATAATTAGACTGTATACTACTGTGCCCAAAAAATAAGACCCATTATTATTTTTTTTCAAAAACTTTTTATTTATTCTTCCAAATTCATTTCATCGCCTTTAAATTAATCCCCTCCGGACACAATGCACTTATGCCAACTTTTTTTCCAATCCTTAATGCATGCTAAAGAGCTTCAATGCCTTCTGCAACATTCTATTCGTTTCCGCAAACAAAATTGAATGCAAGTTCTTTGTTCAGTTAATTCAGATATTTCAAAAATCGCGGGAATCAGTTTTAGCGTCTTACTAAGCCAAGCGTAACTCAAACACTAATGAATATTTCGACGTGAAGGATGAGACAAGATGTCAAGGATAGTGACAGCAACTTAAAAAAAGAAATAAAAATGAAACTCCATAAGGCCCGGGAATTTTTAAATTGAAAATTGGTCTTACTTTTTGGACACAATAGTACACCTAAATTCATTGTATATTATTTTTACTTAATTCTTTCATTTATTCATGGTCATTAATCGACATCTGTCACACCATACGGTTTGAGAACTATTATTATGTCGTAAAAATTTTTGATTCTTTCAAGACTTTTGAAAACAATTTGTAATATTTTTATTGTGCTGCCTAGATCTATTAACAATGAACTTTTTTACAAGATTTCATAGACGAACAACAGGGTGCATGGTGATGATGATGATGATGACGGCGATCTTTTTTACCTTTTCCCTTTTTTACTCCATCTATTATTTTACAAAAGATCTTCTTTTGGGTTATAAAAAAGTCATCCACCATTTCGGGAACACTTCCTGGAAATATTAAACATTTTAAATTTAAGTTCTTTTAATTGCATTTTTCAAGATAAACTTCAAAATGAAGAAACTGTAAGGCTTTTATAATTCTCACACATTGCGGCACAACTTGTAGTCCTGTATTTTACAGAACATTTCAGATATGGAAAAGCTGAAGATGTGATTGAAGAGAATGTCAGGGGACTTGAAGATGAAGCTCATTAAATAAAGCATAACACAAGCTTTTATTGAAATTTTTTCTCCAATTTTATGCAGGTGTCTTTAAAAAAAATATTGCATAACTGATCATAGCTTCGACTGTTGCTTTTTTTTTGTTTTTTGATGCAGAACTGGTTTTTAACGTCGCATATGATGAATATACTGTGAAAACTTAACAATATGCCCTCCATTCCTCGAGAGATAACCATTAGTTGTACGAAGATATCGTATATCGGACAAAACCACAGGACATGACTAGAGGACCATTGATGACAATGCCACTTGTGAGGGTATACAATAGCAAACAGGGCAAAAAATCAAATACCATCTTGATGCGCTTCGTATAACTAATTATGCTCTTATAGAGATGTATTAAATTTAAATTAAATAAGGCAAAAACAATGTCCCTTAATATAAATGTCCTTTTTTGTAATAACTTTCATTTATCTGTATTTTCATTTGCCTTTAATATAAAGTTTTGAAATTGTAAAGAAACTTTACTAACACCTTGTACTTCATTCGTATTCGTTTAGTATATTTAACTAAAATCATTTTCATTGATATGTTCATATAAGAATGGGCTAATATTCTTGTTTATAAGCATTATGCTAGATGTTTTACTATTATGCGTCAGTTTGCTTCGAGTACCACTTATATATATCCCGTAAATAGCCCACTGATAGGCATTGGTGGAAGAACTGAGAGAATTCTGGAGTTGCGATTCATATGGGAAAAAAGGAAACGTCCATTACACGGCCTGAAGTTTTGATATGAACTCTATGGTTTGAGACTCTATGGCATTTGCATTGTCTCAAACACCATGGAGTCTCCTTGTTTCTGAAGACGGTGACTCATTATTTTTGACATTATAATATTAAAAAGCATGTGTAATATCATGTGCCATGGTACTACATTCTAAAATATTTTTCCTGAGTTGCAACACTTCTGCTATTTGCAATTTTATTCTTACCCTAAAATAAGATAAAAATAACTATATTAATATCCTCCTCCTTCTTTTTTTTGTTAGGCTAAGGGATGTTTATACTTCCAGATTAAAGCGAGGAAAGATGTACAGCACGCGCGTCCCTGTACAGCATGCAGTATACCAATTCAGAACTTCTTGTCGATTTGTTTTCGACCGAGACCGTTCACTTTAATTGCATTCCTTCCGTGTTATTTGATTGCTACTGTTGCTACATCACTGTCACATCCCTCTTTTTGTTTTTTGGGGGAAATGTGAATGAAGTTTTACAGCTACAAATTTGATTCAATAACACCAAGGGATCTAAGCTCGATTTATTTTAAAAATTAAAAACACCTTTAAATGAAGGAAAAAAAAATTCTAAATTTGTTTCAAATGTAGAAGCGCCCAATTTAGTTGAAATTTTAACCTTATATATTTAGGTATATTGGCCTGAATGGCAGAGTGGCTAGCGCTCTGGCGCTCGGTACTACAAGTTTCGGGTTCGAGTCCCGGCGGTGCCATGGATGTTTGTAGTGGTTCGGAATCCACTTTAAACCGTAGGTCCCGGTCCTAATAGGATCGTAGAGTGTTGCGGGGGCATTGTTACTCCGCGTCCGTAGCTTATATTCAAGTTACACGCGCCCCCTGGGTAATGCAAAGTGAGTAACGTCTGTGCAGCGCTTGCCTTAAGGCATCCAAGACCAAGCTGTCTAAGTGTTTGCCAGCTGCATTAGAAAGAAAAAAATATATATTTAGGTATATTAGATGCGCATAAAAATTTGGTACATTCTTATTAGTATTAGAGCCTCACTCTAAATCGCCAATGTATGTCGTCGTACATGTGACAACCCCTAACCCTTTTTCCTTAAGACCATCTTTTAACCCCTAACCCTTCCAGACGAGAGAGCGAAACAAGTGAGTCCGTCTCCTCCGAGTGTTTTCGTCTGACCGCGAAAAACAAACCAAGGCAGCAAATAGCTCTGGCTGTGAATGACAGCTGGTCGGAAATGGGATGAGAGAGAATCCCTTTGATATGCAGAAAAAAAAAAACGGCTCTGGTCGGAGCGGGACCGATACACACACACGGAGGGCTGGGAAAAACTGGTTTATAATTGGTCAGCGACGTTGACTCAAGAAGATTCAAGGGTTTCTTAGCCCGTCTAGAAACTGAAAATAATAGATCTTTAGGTACCTTTTCAATAACGGAGGTTGTGATAATAAGAAAGCACTGCAATATTCTGGCGTATAACGTGCATTTTTAATACAAAAAAAAAAAAAAAAAAAAAAAAAAATAAGAATAAGAATAAGAATAAAATTTATGGGCGCTGGATATAGAAATGATATTTAAAAATAAGGAAAAGACTAGCATAGAAAAACTAGATTTCTTCATGTACCTAAATGCTGTTTATTTAAAAGAAATGATTGATTCCAGAAAATCATTGTTGCTTACACCCCCACTGAATACAATCCATTCTGTTTGCAAAATCCTTTACACCTTCAAAGCATTTCTCCCTCACATTATCCTTTATCACTTGTCATTTCGGTATACTTGGGAAAAATGTTTAAGTAAGTGACTTCAAAAGATAACTACTAACACCTCATCACATCACTGAGCCTAGAGCTGAGTTGCCCCTTTACAGTTTGGGCATGATGTGGGTGAGAGAAGTCTGGTTGGGTTCTGTGACGCTCTTACAGTCATATGAGAGCGGGACCTATGGCTTAAAATGGATTTCCGAACCACTACAAACATCCATAGCACCCGAAATCTGTGGCACCAGATCACTAGCGACTCAGCCATTCCGGCTCCCACTTCAGAAGATAACAGCATCACACGTGTACATTTCAGGTTTCTTAGTAAACAAAAGGATGTGCGTTATATGCAGGAATATAAGGTACCTAAAATTGTAGCCAATAATAAAATATTTAATTTTTTTAAATATATTTAAGAAAGGCCTTATTTTCTATACCTTGATCTCCAGTGCTTCTGTCGCTCTTGTCTCCGGTGCAGTCCACGTGCACTTCATGCTGGTGCGTGATCTTTGGCGTGTAAGTCGAGCATCCGCACACGCCTCTGGTGGTCGAGGTGCCACCCTTCCTGTCCCCACGAAAGTCTTTGCCAGGAACCTGGAAGGCGTACAGGTACCGAGGGGGTTTCATGGCCGACAGCCTCATGGAAATGTCCGGCTGCTCGTGCATCACCTCGTGCGTCGCCCACGGATACGTGATTCCTATTTTGTCGGGCATGTTGGGACAGAATCCCGTGTACCTGGAATACAGAAGGATGGTATAGTGCTATTCTATCAACAAATGAGTCACTGCTTGACAAACTAATTGGTATTATTAAAATGTCCCTGCATGATATGTTATTAAACATTGTAGTTTATTGATCATTTAGGTATTCATAGAAATTGACAAAATATTCCAAAAGGAGCAGGCGTATATTCCATAGGCGTTTAAGCATTAAGCTCTGCCAAATTGCAAAATAGGGGCCGTTTGGATTTGGTGACTTTTTTGTGGCGCCAACTGAGTAATAAGCCGCGAAACGGAATAACCCTGATTTCTTGTATTGTTTGCAATTCACTTCACTTACGTTACTTGGCAGATTTTGGCGAAAATACTTTTTCACGCCAAATCCCAACGGCCTCTGTTTCCAGTATCAATTTACTTTAACTATCAAAACCCAATGATTCAGTAGCTTGGATTACACACTTACTCAGCTTTTTAAAGCAATCATGGTACGCATTAAGAGTTATTCTTTTATTTTAGTTTGAGACCCCACTTCCAGCCTCGAGGAATCTTTTTTGCAAATCAGAGATTAGAGAGTTTTTGCATACCGTTAGCTTTTTCTCCCTAGCTCGCATGCTCATAGGAAATTGCGCATGCGTATCTGTAATAATGTTTCCTATGAGCATGCGCGCTAGGGAGAAAAAGCTAACGGGCGTCCAAAATACGGTATGCAAAAACTCTCTATTAAAATTTTACTGGATAGTTATACTATACATCACATAAAAACATTTAATATCCGTGATACTTTAGCCGTGAAAAAAAATCTAGTAAAATCGAAAAACAGGGTCCATTGGAAATTGACGTAAAAAACTCTTTTCGCCAAAGTGAGCCAAGCAATGGATTGCGATTGCAAGCGTAATAAATTGCAAACAATAGAAGAAACTCACGTTACCACATATCATCCAGTTGGCGCCACAAAAATGTTGACAAATCCCAACGGCCATCCCTACTTTGCGAATTAGCTCAATTATTCACCTTGCTTCCAATTTGAGATAATTATTTCACAACCTCTTGTTAGATTAGCCAGTCGAAGTAAAAAAAAATATATATTCGGTATTTTACCAAATTTTGTTGTTGACGTATCTTTAAATTTATAGTATATATTTTGATATACCTTTTAACACAGTTTCGAAGACCAATTGGTTTAGGTCATGCTAAAGATTATAATTTTTTTAATGGATAATTGGTCAGCAAATAAATCTCAAAATTGAGTAGCAGAGGATTTGGCCAAATTATAAAATAATGGCCGTTGGGAATTGCGGCGATAAGTCGCCAAATATGGCAAACCGGGTTTCTTGTATTGTTTACTATTCAATACAACTGCTCTGGAGCCCGGTGATTAGTGCTCTGGGGCCCGGTACTACAGTTTCTATTTCGAGTCCCGGCGGTGCTATGGATATTTGTAGTGGTTCGGAATTCACTTTAAACAGTAGGTATCAGTCTAATACTGTGGCTGTAGAGCGTTTGGGCCGACAACCCTACCCCGTGAAAAGAAAATATCTCCTGCTTCGGAATCTGCCTGTAGGCAAAATAAAATGGCCATGATTGAACATTGATGGCCATGATCCAACATGGACTGTAGTTCAGAGAGTCGGCTAGTTAATTTGATATTAAACTAATTCATTTTGGAGTTAGATTGATACTTTTAGCATAAAAGAATATGTGTAACAATATGCATTTGAATGACATTAGATAAGAAGATAATCAGTAAAAAGCGCTGTTTTTACGGATCTTTATAAACAATACATAACGAAACTCACCCTGGTATGAAATGAGGTTCTGGTACTCTAAGATGAGTATGAGGATTTCTGTAATAACTCATATTTTTTTTTTAATTTTGAAAAAATTTAGCTGAAATCTGATTAAAAAATTTGAAGACTAAAATTTGGATGCTGATCTTTATATGGCTATTGACTGACTAAATTTAAAAAAAATCTTTTTATCTTTCAAGGCATTGCATTCGCGTGATCTGTGAATGTCTGCGTGTCTGAAATTATATTTTCTCGTGAAAATTGTATTTTATGGCCATTTAATTTTAATTCATAATCCATTAATTTGGGAGATTATTATAAGAAAGTAATTTTGTTATAATTTGAGTTAATTATGACAGTATACCTTATCTACAAATTTCTTAATTGTTATTAAGGTTGCTATATTTGAACAACTTATTTTATTTATCGTGATAATTTTATTGGAATTTATTGAAAAAAACATACTAAGAGCACATATTTAAATATTTAATTGCTGTAATTCAGTAATTCTCAACCTGACGTACGCGTACCCCATGGACCGATTAGGGGTACATAAAAATAATATTAGTAATGGGGAAAAAGGAAGTAACGGCCATACACCTAGTAATTGGTTGATCATTGATTATAACCCCCCCCAATCATATAGCATAATTAAACATTGACCTGCCCTTTTCTTTGCTGTTTTTGTTTCTGATGATTCATTTAAAAATATCTTTAATAGTTTCAGAGCCTCCGACAACGACATTTTTATATAAGGAGTGGGGCCTGAATGGCCGAGTGTCTAAACCTATGACGTGCAATGCCACAGGCTTCGGGTTCTAGTTCCGGCGGTGCCATGGATGTTTGTAGTGTTCGAAATCCACTAAGCCGTAGGCCCCGCTTTCATGTGACAATAGAGCGTCCCAGAGTCCATTCAGACTTCTCATCCACATCATTCCCAAACTGTAAAAGGGCAACTCAGCTCTAGACGAAGTGATGTGGTGTGGTGTAGTTGTAGTGGCGTAGTATTTAAAGAGAGATGGAAAGTAGGCTGACATTTTGGTATTCAATTGGAAATTATTATTAAGTACAATTGATAGCTATATTTATCATTATCATTTAATAAAATTTTTATCTGATAAAAACAAACGGTTTTTGTTTGTTTGTTTAGAGTGATAGATGAGAAAGTTATTTGTAAATGAAAAGTTTAATTATGGATTATAGTCGCTTTAGAGGACCCTCTAATTATACATTTCTCTAATTATTGCATACAAACGAACTCCTCAAGAACGAGTTATTTAATTGCAAAGAAAATTTCGTGAGAAAATAATTTTAGATTAGCCTTAGTCATCATTAACAGTGGTATTCCAGTTAAAGACGATAATCCGTTTTTGGATTATCGCCATTAGCAAAACCCGCATTATCCAAACTCCATCCCTTAAGCTTTAACTGAAGATCTATTAATTCAATGAAGCACTTTTTCCCACAATCAAAAATGCAGATAAAACTCATTTAAAATGTCATAAAAATCTGTTAAATTAAAAAAAATATAAATGTGTTATATGCTAGAAAAAATACGTAACAATATTAATCACTAAAAAAAAAAAACAATTTTTAAATATAGAGTTTTATATCGATAGCGATTTGCGGAGTTTTTCGAACAAGTGAACTTGTAAAAACACCTATACGCTATTTGCTTGTGCCTGTATTGCTTTCTGAAAAACTCCAGAGATTTTTCATTAAATACGCATGCAATGCCGGTAATTTTAGATTAGATTAGATTACATTTTATGGTAACATTTTCAATTTCCTTCTACTTTGAAAGAAAATATTTTTGATTTCGGCAATTGAAATTTGTTCTCATCAAAATGGCCAGCAACAGATTTGGAGCAGATGATTATCGCATCTGTGTTTGAAAGTGCGAGGCTTACTGGTGACGATCGATCTTTGTTCAACTGAGGTACAATTCCTTCTTGATGTGTTACCTAACATGCCATTTTCCGTACGACTTTAATAATTTAACGATAGGTTGATGGCATTCAGGAGCCCTTCATGATACATCATTCTGACCTCCATTTTCCAACAAGATAATTCCAAGTCTTCGTACAGTTTCTGTGGTGTTGATACTCTTCCTTGGTTAAAGATCACCAACTCTTTCGCCAATTGAATATATATTGGACATGGTAGTCCGCCAGATTAAAAGACTAATATGGTCTCAAATCTTTGAATCCTTTCATGGCCGGTGTAGGAGTTTTATACATATTTAAAATAATAAGTAATAAAAGAAGTCATTTCCTTCACAATGTTTTGTTTTCAAAAAAGTGTATGCCACGCATAAGGCAATCGTACATTATTTTTATGATTTTTTATAGCTATCTTTTAACTAAAAAGATCTTCTAATTAAAGGTGGCATGTTTATAACGAAATATAAATCATTATCTTAGTTGTCTTTCCTTTCTACAGAGTACATTGGCCCACCAGAATCTTAAACTATCTAAATAAAATAAAAAACACAACGGGAGATAGAAACAGGAAGGAGGGATACGGGTTAAATGGCAGGAAACGTGAGGGAACAGAGATATAGTACAAATGGTGCAGTCCAAATAAAGTTAAAAAAATATTAAAAATATATAAGATTATACTAGTCAAGAAATTAAAAATAAGAATACACAATAAAAACTTTTTTAGTCCCGTAATCAGAGCAACCATTAAGTCAGTTTAGTAGAATTTTTTCGAAACATCTTGTAAAAACTTCTAATTAATTTATAGTATTACCTTGCAATATATTGTTAAAGGATACAGATTTATGTATTTTTTTGGGGGCCTGAAAACTTCTAGAAGTTCGAAATTATTATTTGTTCTAATGATGTTAATAGCAGAAATTCTTGTTGTGAGAACATTAGACATTCTCTGAAAGAGGCAGCATGTACATCTTCTACAGTATCCCAAAATTAATTAATCTAGTATTCTACTCATAATTCAGTAGACATCATGGAAACTACTTCCACCAATCTTACATAACAATGATATTTAGATGAATTCGTAAAAAAAAATTAAGACCGGTTAACAAGAACATCTTTATTGAAACAAAAGGTATTTTAGATTAATTTTAATTTTGCATGTTGTTTCAGTCCTGGTCACAAATGTTGCCAGTACAGTTTTCCGGAAAACAATGAATGAACATTTCAATTTATCATATTATTACCTACAATACAATAAAATGCGTTACCATGGCAACACAATTAATCACATCTCCCTTCTGTGTAACATTTTCAGTTATTTCGTCCATCAATAAATTATACTCTACAGTAAAAAAAATTTGATGAATGAATTAGCTGATGAATCTTGAATGAATAGCTCTTTCCAATTCCTTAATAAGCTTATAACTTATTACATGTTCTACGTTCAAAAAACTACTTTCATATTGATGAATAGAGATTCTTTGATGAGTTACTGTCTTGCTTTATGTTGCGAATCATTTGTCGTTCAATTCATTAATTGGATTGTAATCTTATTAATATTTGACATAAACTCTGTGTGAATCAGAAGTGAAAGTCATATTAGACTCCAGTGCCTTTCTGGGCCATTTCAGTGTACGAATCATTTTGAAATATATGAATGATTCATACTGGAATCATTTTTGGAATACATGAATGTTTCATTAGAATAATCAAGTAGAGCATCAATAATCAGTTGAGCAAACAAATCAACTTACAATTGAACTTTAAAAAAAATGTAATATCTGTTCAAAGTAATTTATATCTCTCTAATCTGGAATTCTTTATTAAACTATGTGGGAAAGAATAAGAAAGCTATTTGAAAGATTTGTTATCATTTTATTATTGCGAATACAGAAAATTGAAAAAGCGGCGATTTTATTGATTGTTTTGGAAATGACTGATGCTTAATATTTTAAATAAAAGTTTTACAAATAATAATAATAATAATAATAATAATAATAACATTTTAAAATTAAAATAAATAATAATTAAATTAAAAATTATATTTTTAATAAATTTATTTTAAAATAAAGCTTTTGTTTTTTTAAACAATTAAAAGGTTTATATTTATAATTATTGTTGATTAATTAAAAAATTTAAATCAATTAAATTTTTTTTTTGTTTAAGGATCACTTTTATTAATTAAAAAATCTTGACCTTTTAAATGCTTTTTAATTAATAAAAGTTATCATTAAACAATTATTAAATTGATTTAAAATGCTGCACTAATTATTTAATGTTATATATATTATTTAATTATATATATAGATTAATATATATAATATATATATATCATTAAATAATTAGTATTTTTATTTAACTTTTAAATTATTGTTTAATATTATATGTATTTAATTATATAATTATTTAATTTTATTTAGTTCATATTATTTAATATTATACTAGTTTTTTTTAAATGTCAATACTTTTATTTGTAATTATTCAATTTAAAAATTTTATGTAAGAATGTAAAAGCTCTTGTGTATTTGAAACCATAAATAAACGACTAAACTACGTTAATACATAGTTTTAAGTTTATTTTAAAATATTTCAAAATATAAACTTTTGATAATATAATCCATATAGCCTCCATATCACCACAAAATTATTTTCTCTCATATTTCACAATTACTTACCTTTCATGATATGGATTTTAGAAATTGTTAATTGAAATTCATGGATTTATTAATTTAAAAATAATAATATTATTTGAGGTCGGAAAAAAATTACAGATTTTAGCATTAAATAATTTATAATCATTTGGGATTGCTATCAATAATTAATGCATAGCTAATTAATTCTATTACATGCTAAATTTATATTAATATTTTTTTAATCGTCTGAATTATTTTTTTTCAAAAAATTTGAAAGAGCTATCACTATAAAAATGATTATTAAATGAAAATAATATCAATTTACGTAAAAAGGAATTTAAAAATACAGGACAAATGTTTCAATTGAAATGGATCTATTTGAAATTTATTATTATGCCAGTCGCTCATATTTATACTTACTCCTTATTTTAACTAAATATTAAAAAGTTCCATTGAATTTTTCGACATGCAAGTTCCCAATACATATTTTGGCAACAAGTGATGAAAGATGAGGTCACATGTGACGAAACGGAGATTTCCCGACGTTTTTCCAGTACCTAAAAGAACTACATCAAATCAAAGCCCCAAATAGCGATAAACGTCTGCTTCACCCCCTCCCCCCCCCCTATTTACTTGTAGCCTATTTTATTAGTTTGTTCAACTCTGACATGCTTATATCTTATGGCTACCGTATTTTTTTCTGAACAAAGTAAAGAAGAAAAAATGGATTATAGGGTTCATTTTGTATGTTATTTTGAATCGAGAATAGTATTATTAATTGAAGAATAGTTATAATCATTGATTTAATAATTATCTAATAAAATAACCATATTGTATGCGTACGAATAAGTTTCAATTAAAAATGTATAAATTATTTATTCATGAAGCAACAAAATTTTAATTTAAAAAAATTATTTCAACGATGAAATGATGCTAACCGAGAGAGAAAAACACGTGCTAACATTTTGAGTTGAATGTTTTAAAATAATATGCGACTATTAAATACTTGGAATTATTTTGTTCTGGTATATTTCTGCTGGCGCTCAGTGTCATGGATGTTTGTGGTGCTTCGGAATACACTTTAAACCATAGGTCCTTGTCTAATATGAGTGTAGAGAGTTGGGCTAACAACCTTACCCGTAAAAGTAAAACATCTCCTATCTCGAAATCTGCCAGTAGGCAGAGGCCTTAGCCCACCATCAGGCCGCCTCTGATGATGATGATATATTTCTGGTATTTTTTTGTTCTGCGAAAAATTTTTTCTTTTTACTTCTAACTTTTTCATGTATAATAGGTACCTTGAATACGTTCAACGATAAGGCCATATCAGGTAATATTAATTACCTAATATGGCCTTATCTTTGTTAGAAAAGGTACGATGGTATATTTTTTCTGGATAAATTTGGCAAATAATATTTTTAATGAAGAAAGAAACCATTTTTGGGCGTTTTGACCTCAGGTCATTTATTACTAAATCGTCAAACATATAGCAGAATTAACATTTTCCAAGATGAACTATAGAGAGACTGCTACATAAACATCGCAAACACCAAATTCTATACAAAAATACCCAAAGATTACATCTAGAAAGGGAAAGGTTCGCACCCTAATACTCAAATCTAGCTTCATTAGATAGAAATTAAACAGAACATCATTAATGAATTCGTCCTTGTGAATCATTATTGGATAAGATTCGTATATAGTGCAGTTTTTATATCACAAATGAGTCCTTTGATCTTCTTTCAAAATTATGACAAAATTGTAGAAGGTTTCTCTTGGTATATTTGGGCAACACTGAAACTACTACTTATATTTCATTTCTAGTGGTGAATAACCTTAGTTTCAATTTCTCGGAATTCAAAGAACCTCAACAACATTTTTCAAATTAGTAGATAAGGGCTAATAATAATTAATTTGTCATTAATTTAAGAAGAACATTTAAAGTTAATAAATAGTTACAATTTGTTATAACTTAAAAAAGAATAAAATATTAATAAATATTATATATGACACAAAATAGTAAATAGAATTTAAAAGTCGAGATATATAAATAAACTATTTCATTTGAATTCTTTTAAATTATATATATATATATATATATATATTTACATATATATTATTTATTTATTTTTGCGTAGCGTTTATGTGCGGATATTGTTTTTCTGATTAGTAATTAATATAGAAATATCACTTTTTAAAGATATTTTTCTATTATATTTATATGGATTCCTACATAATATCATAAAATATCTTCCAAACTTTTATCTTGCACAGATATACATATTAAAATCAAACTATAGTAATAAAAATATATTAAGTGGGAAAAGATGAAAATATTTTTAATTTCTTTAAATCGGATTATTGTACATTAATTTTTATTAAATGTATTTAATATATTTGTGGGTAGCTATTCTTCCCATATGATGATTTGAAATTGATTACAATCAAAAGTGTTCCAAAAAATATCCTCCAAAAATTATTAATAATATTCACAATAAATACTTGGAGTGCAATTTACAGAAATAAAATAACAAAATAAGTATTAAATGTAAAATTATCGTTCAGTTAAAGTAAGTATGAATATTCACCATAATTATTTTAATAAATAGGATTTTCCTAATTGTTCTCGTTTTTAAATATTTCTATTAACATAAAATCCAATAACAAAAACAATAATATTTTTCAAAACTTAACAATAACAATAATAGCAATAAATAATTAATAATAATAAAAATAAACAATAATATTCTCCAAAAGTTTTTAATAATATTCACAATAAAGACTTGGAGTGCAATTTGCTTAAATAAAATAATTAAATAAGTATTAAATGTTAAATTATCGTTCTGTTAAAGTAAAAATTAATAATCTCTTACATTCATTTCATGGATAGGATTTCATAATTGTTCTAGTTTTTAAACAATAATTAATTAAGAACGATAGTTTAACAATAATATTCTCCAAAAATTATTAATAATATTCACAATAAATATTTGGAGTGCAATTTACAGAAAAATAATAAAATAAGTATTAAAAGTTAAATTATCGTTCTGTCAAAGTAAATATTGATGACCTCGTGCATTAATTTCATAGATAGAATCTCATAATTATTCCCATTTTTAAATATTTTTATTAAAAGAAAATCTAAATCCAATAACAAAAACAATAATTTAATCATTACTATAAAATTCAGAACAAAACGAACGAAACAAGCATCAAAGAATTGAAAAAATAAATAAAGAAAAAAGAAAGAAAGAAAAAGATACATTATGGATTCATTCTATTTCATTATTCCAAGAACGAATAAAAAATATCCGCCAGATGGCGCTCCGTGCAGCGACGGAGCAGAAGACTTTTTTTCGAATATTATCCTGGATTCTGGGCGCGAAAAGTTGATTCGTAAGAACATGCGGCTCGAAGGAGGTTCATCTCTCAGGATGTTCGTGGTTTTGTTCTTACTGTTTGGTGTGCTTTTTACGACAGGAACAGGTGAGTGAACAAGTTTTCAGATATATGCTAGCGGCTGAGATAATTAGGAAGTGGTGATTGCGAGTCTCTGATAGTGTGCGGTTATACTTTTTTTTTTTTTTTTTGGAATGCAAGGAGTTAGGATTTTATTGCTGATTTAATGAGATTCGTTAACTGTAAAGCTTGTTATAACGCTAGTCTTATTTAATAGACACTTTTATTTGTAATATTTACTAGTTATAGGAGTTTAGGAAATATTGCCATCAATTAAGTGCATGGTTAAAAATATTATCCGGTTAAATTATTTCCAATAATTTCATTCTTACATATTGAGAACGTTTAAGAATTTTTTGTTTTGTTGTTTAAGAACACACATTGCTTAAGAATTAAAAAAAAATTTTTTTTTTAGAAATTTTTATTTAAT
Organism: Caerostris darwini; assembly: GCA_021605075.1. Classification (NCBI taxonomy): domain Eukaryota; kingdom Metazoa; phylum Arthropoda; class Arachnida; order Araneae; family Araneidae; genus Caerostris; species Caerostris darwini. The sequence continues at coordinate 100,078 of BPLQ01004437.1, forward strand.
ATTGATGCACTATGAATTAAATGCTTGAGGATATATTATATTATAATTTCTTTATTATGAAAATAATATCGCATTTTTATTTTTCAAGTATAAAATAGTTAACCTATCTCTAATTAAGAGTTATTTAGATTTTTTTATTAATTAATAAAAATGATTAAATACTCTTCCTTTTTAAGTACGAAGAATTTTGTATTGTAAAATAAATGAATTGTTTTGGTTTCGAAGAATTTGTATAGTAAAACAAATGAAGTTAATTTGGTTTAAATATAAATTTTACTAAAAATCAACTGTTTTGACAAGATTTATACTTAAAAATTACCATGGTATTTATAAGTCAAGGTATTTGAAGAATTTTTGAAAAGTTCAATGTTGTCAAAGAAATAAATCATAAAATATTTGCAATAATGTGTTCTGTACATACTCAAAATTGTTTTAGAATTTAAAAAAAAATTCTTATTGAATATTGATGTAGTATGAATTAAATGTTTGAATACATATTGTATTATAACTTTTTGTTATACTTTAAATTTTTAAGTATAAAATTGCTAATATATCTTTAATTAAGAGATATTTTAAAAAATATTTTCAATTTTATTAATCAATCAAATGTATTAATTTTTTCCCTTTTAACGGTGAAAAATATTTTATAATAGAACCAATTAAATTGTTTTGATTTTAATATAATTTTTTACAAAAGGTAAAAAAGCTGACAATAAATTTTTTCGAGAATGTATACATTTCAAAAAACAAAGATGTACATGTTTATAATTTTTAGCTTAAAACTTATTTAAAAAGTGAAAGTGTAAACATACTTTCTGTTCAATTCAATTTTCTGAAATGAAAGTATTGGAGAAACAAAGTAAATAAAATAAAGTTGGGCCTGAATATGATAATTTAGAATAAAATCATTCTTAACTTTACTAATGAAAGAAAAGAATAAATGTTTGTGAAATTATCAAAATAAATATAATTTAAAAAAGAAGCAATATCATTTTATTCAATCATTGATCAATTCAATGATTTAAAGAGCTCTGTTTTAGATATAAAATAATCATAGGTCGGAAACTCATCTTAAATTACCTCCAATATTAACGTCCAATTTGTGTTTAATTCTTCCTGTTTTTAAATCTGAAACAAAAACAATTTTAACGATCGTTTTCCAATAAATAATTCCAGATTTTTTAAAACAATTGTTCTAAAAATTGTATACAAAATAATATCAATTGATTTTGATGAGAAAACACAAAAAATTATATTATATATTTTGTAATACATTCTATGAACTTGATTCCTTTTCTATTTGTTTATAAAAAAAAATCTGCGCTTGTTATTCTAATTATATGACAAACAAATTTAATAATTTAACAAACAGAAAATTATTATAAAACCAACTGATAAATTAATATTATTTTTTCTTTAAATTAATAATTGTTTGTTTGTTTTGAAAAATATATGGAAAATAATGTTTTCGAATACCAGATATTTTTACCTGAGGTCATTCGCCTTTTAAAAAGTGATTATATAGCAACTTTAACGTTATCAAAAATTCAGTATGGAGATTTACTTTAATTTGTAGCACTACTGTCATTTTTTGCACACTTTGGGTTAATTAGACCGGACCTATAGCTATTACTAATTAGTAAATACTGAACATCCGTGCTACCACTAGGATTCGAACCTGAAGCCTGTAGTACCAAAGGCAAGAGTGCTAGACAATTCAGTATGAAGGAAAAGCTGCTGAATTACACCCATATTGTGACTGAATACCTTAGAAATGACATATGTGGACTGGTTGTTGCATCCTCCTCTTCCATGAGACGAATGGGGAGTTTGTTCTGCCTACATATTTATAACGCCCGATACAGACACGAGACCTTGCCGATAGGGAAACACGGAAGCGAGTTCGGCTTCTGCCTCATTAAGGAAAATAAATTCATTTGATTTTCACTATTATCTAATGAATTATTACTAATTAAAAATAACACTGCTTTTATTAATTTATTTCATACCTTTTTTTCTTTTACGCTTGTGGCCGGCTTAGGTCGTTGTTTTATCAAGCGTGAAAGATTAATTGATAGTTAGATAACAGCATTTCATTGATTGGTAATTATAAACTGAATAACCTCTATTGGAGTCTGTTTTGTTATAAGGGTCACTTATTTTTTTTCCGGCGATCCCTTCCTTTACACGTGGAAGTACTTGACCAACGCCTTGACCCACATGGAAACCAGTCATTCGTGGGTGGAAGATGCTTTCTTTATGTTCCAGAAAAAAGCGGTCTTCGTCCTATTCTATCTTCCACCTGTTACAAACAGGAAGTTTTTTTGGTTAAAGCCGTTTAAAAAAATGAATTGTTGGAATATAATAATATATTTATTTTGCAATGAACTCATTTTATACCAACTTGTGGCTCACAGACTAGTATTCAAGAAGGAGATGGTTCGAATCCACTGATGAGCGTGCATTCCAGTCACTGCATTGAAAAATGGTTGATGCGGTTGAGATTGTGTGCGAATCTCTCATCGGTGATTGGATTGCCTTATGAAGATTTTCCAGTAGTCATAAATTTATTGCCTTCCTGTTTTTCTCTCGTAGGACCTCCTATTACCCCTGAAGGTCTTCACGAAAGGCCTCCCTTTTTCATAGTTAAAGTTTGGTTTGGTTTATCGCTCTACGAATATTTTTTGCACACTTTAGGCTAATTAGACCGAAATCTGCAGTTTAATGTGGATTACAAACCACTAAGAAACATCCATGCCACCGCCAGGATTCGAACCTGAAGCCTGTTGTACTTTTCACAGCTAGAGACTGTTCGGGTTAAATTATATTGAACTAAAGATTCTCAATGTATGACAATAATTTATATAATTTAAAATTTGACAATTAATTATTAATAATATTTTATGAATTTTAGGTATGAAGTATTGAATTTAAATTGTGGTAATTAAATACTATTCAAATAATTAAACTGTGGCAATTAATATTTCGTAAATAATTAAATTACCGGGCAAAGATCCTACTTCACCTCATAGCTATAGACCGATTTCTTTACTTTCTACTTTTAGTAAAATTATTGAACGGGTGATTGCTGATCTGCTTAATCATGAATCTAAGGCTCTGAACATTCTAATATCTCAACAATTTGGTTTTATGCAGGATCTTTCTACCACGCACCAACTGTACAACCTCTCTGAAACCATCAATGAAGGATTTTCATGGAAGCAGGACACTGCAGTAATTTTCCTCGATGTGGCGAAAGCCTTTGATCGGGTTTGGATAAAGGGGCTAATTTATAAGATGATTAACTATAATTGCTCTCCATACATTATCAAAATTATCTACGACTATCTTTCTGATCGAAGTTTTATCGTTTCAGTTAACAATACTGATTCTAAAAACTGCAAGATTCTCGCGGGTGTTCCTCAGGGATCGATCTTGGGGCCCTTCCTGTACAATATTTTCACTAATGACATTCCACAAGACCACAGAATTAAATTGACACTCTACGCTGATGATACAGCAATTATTACACAGGGAAGGTATTTACACATCATCCAGAAAAACTTACAAAACTACATCAACACTCTTGAATCATGGCTAGAAAAATGGAAAATTAAACTCAATGTCGCGAAAACTGAAGCAGTGCTATTTACCAGGAAAAAAGTCTATAATCCTCCTAACATAACTATTTTTAATACTAACATTTCCTGGTCTAAAGAAGCTAAGTATTTAGGTGTAATTTTTGATAGAAGACTAACATTTAAGGCTCATATTAACTACTTGCGCGATAAATTTAATAATGTTTTGCGTAAATTTTACTCTGTCATGGGCAGACATTCTAAACTAACAATTGAACTAAAAACACTAATCTATTTAGCTTATCTTCGTCCGATAATAGCATATGCGAGTCCAGTCTGGGGCTCTACAGCCAAAAGCAATTTTATTATTTTAGAACGGCTTGAAAACAAGGTTATCCGCATGATTGTTGATGCCCCATGGTATTTTAGAAACGCCGAAATTAAATATGCACTTTCCATGCCTAGCTTTAGGGAATATGTGGCTAAAATTGCAAAAAACTTTTATTCATCACTCAATAGATCTAGTAACTCTGTCATCCAAGCATTAAATCAATTTGAATATGATATTTCTCTGCACTCGTCTCGTAAAAGACCTAGATGTGTTATAAACATCAATCAGTAGACTGCATTTCTTCTCTTGCATTTTTCTATGGTCCTGGTAACTTCAGGTTAAGTTCGCGCTCCGCGTATATTTTTGTTTGTTCTTTTAAATACTCCTGCGTGGGTGCTATGTTGTGCTTCGGCTTTAGGTTCTCTCCGTTAAGTTTAGTTAAGTTTCTTTTTTTTTTTTTTTTTTAGTAGTTGTGCTTTGTATTTTCTTGTATATGTTTTCTTTTATATTTTCACTTTTTCTATATATTGTGCAAATTGTTTTTCGTTATCAATGGGCAGTGACCGACTACCACTGTTTAATTATTTCTTGCTAATAGGAGGTTTGGTCGCTTCGCGACCAAGGAACTCCGATGAATCGTACCGATTCACAAATAATTAAATTGGAGAAACTAATACTACTCAAATATTACTAATATTAATATTACGCAATTTGTGGCAGATAATACCCCTTAAATAATTAAATTAGGGCAATTAATGCTGTTAATAAGTTGTGGCAGCTAAGAGATAAAGTCATATTATTTGGTTTCATTGCATGGCATCTCTGTAGCATTGTTGCTACTTTTAAAGCTCCAAATTTTATAAAATTAATTTATATCGCACTCTTAGATGCCTTTATATCGCACACTTGGCAACTAATGTTACTTAAATAATTAAATTGTAGCAACTAATACTACTTAAATAAATAATTTGTGACAGCTAATACCACATAAATAGTTAAATTAGGGCAATTAATACTATTAATAAATTGTGGCAACTAAGAGATAAGGCCATATTATTTGGAATGGAATATTTCGTACATGTATTTTTTTTTTTTTTTTTTTTTTACCAATGTATTTTTATTCATGTGTCAAATAGACGAATCGATGATCCTCACCTGAAAAGCACTTAACTAAACAGCTGAGCAAATTAAAAACATTTGCTTTTCGGATTAAATTTAACTTGCGGAAGTTGAGATTGAGATAGCAAGAGAATACGGAAGTAAAATCAACATTATGAAAATCTTCGAGACATTAAAAAACTGTTCTCGTTAATAGCTTTCAGCATATCAGAAATTATGCAAAATATTTTATACGAAATATATGAATAAATTAACAGAATAGCCATAAATATTTATAAAGTGCAAAAAATATTTAAAATTCCGAAATTTCTAAGATAATCGCTGGCATTTTAAATAAGTTATTGATTGGATTATATGATTTACATAAAGTGAAATTGATTATGTAGATATATAAACAGATAATTAAAAACATGTTTCTTTTATTTTAATCCGATTAAATTTATAGATTACTAGAAAATAGATTATTAGATTTCATGCATCGATAAAAAGTTATTGTCATTGCAAGATTTGTTACAGTAACCGGTAACTTTTATTGTTGTGTTCTTTTACAATCGATTTTATCATGTTAGGAATTTTTATTATGAAATAGTAATTATGTTTAGTAATTAATATAGTTTTAGAATGGCCTAGCTATTTGGTAACAATATCTTTTATAGCACAGTGGAGAAAAATCAGTACAAAATCAGATAAACGTTGTTTGAAAATATTTAGAAATATTTTAAAAATTAAAGCTGTAAACTGATTAACATTTTAAGATTAATTCCTCAAAACTTAGTGATGATAAAATGTTTAATATATATATATATTTTTTTGTAAATATTTTGGTAAATGGAATTTTGTATTTTAATGTAAATATTTTGATAATTTTAGAAGTATACAATGAAATACACTTTATGTTAATAAAGCATATCTTTAATAATTAATTAATTTTATAATTATTAATTATACGTACTTTAATTAATGATTGAATTCACGTCGACTATTAAGATTTCATTTATGCACATTAAAAAAAAATTAAGCTGATATTATCTTAAAGAACAGTATTTTTTTTGATTAAAGTTATTTTTATGGCACATTAAATCAGTTGTTATTAATTTAAAATAAAGCTTTCTCAAAAAAAAAGATAATTTTAAAGCTAAAGCTCCTTTATAACATAATGATTTGGTGATATTAGTTCATTGTAACATCTAATAAAATTTAATAAGAATAAAAGTAAGGAGGGAATTCTTAATAACAACTTTATGAATGACTGATGTATAAATGTATGATTGTTATTTTATTTAAATTTAATAACTAATGCAGCATAAATATTGTCTCTTAAAAATTGTAGTGTTAGATTGTATACGCTACTAATAGTTTTTTTTATTAAATGGCGCTAATAATTATTCCAAGACATCATGAGAAACACGGTGAAAGACGAATTTTCTGCATTTGTGAAAGGTATAAACTTTGTATGCTTTGAATATATTAATTCTCTAAATCCTTCATTTACCATTGATCTATTCGTCACTAACCTTTAATTCATTCTTCATTTACCATTAATCCATTCTTCGTTTACTATTGCTCCATTCTTCGTTTACCATTAATCCATTCTTCGTTTACTATTGCTTCCTTCTTCATTAACTCTTAATCCACTCTTCATTTACCATCGATCAATTCTACATTTACCCTTGATCCATTCTTCATTTATCATTGCTCTATTTTTCATTTACCATCGATCAATTCTTCATTTACCATTAATTTATTCTTCATTTACTATTGCTCTAGTCTTCATTTACCATTGATCTATTAATCATTCGCAATTAATCCATTCTTCTTTTATTATTGCTCCATTTCTCGTAGTGAATCCTGAGTAATGTTGAATCTGTTACATCTCATGGCGATTAACTTTAAGTCAACGGGACCCGCATTCACAAACAACAATATTTCTTTTCTTTTTTTTCTTTCCTTTTTGCAACTTTTTAATGTTTTCTCTTTTTCTTCCTTTCTTTTTCTTTTTTTACTCTCTGAATTTGCCAACATAAATTGTTCAAAAATATAAATGTTACAAGCGAAAAATTATTATTTTTTACTTAAAAAAGTGAACTAGGCACTGAAAAATTTAATTCAGCACTTGAAATACATTAATATATCTAACCCTTTAAGTGCCTCATTGATAAATCCTATTAATACATCTTCCGCGTGCGAATCCGATCTAATACCATTTTCCAATGCCGTTTTCCCTGACCATTTGAGACCTCATTCGAAAAACGCGCGGAAACCCATTACGACCCTACTCAGCGCGTGCAGACAAAAGAAATCAAAGCCGGTCTGCCTGTTTAGAATGCCTAAACGAGCTGCCTTTTGAAAAGAGAAATAAACAAAACAAACAAATAAAAAGAAAACCCATCGCGAAACAATAACTTCCCCTTCACTCTCTTCCATTTAATTCTCATCGACAAGTAGGGCGACGGGCGAAAAGAGCCGGTCGTTGACTGGAGCATCACCGCTTACTCGATCTGGGTAACGGGAACGCGCTCCGACTTCGGATTTGTGGGGTCTGGGTGCCCCCATCTTCGTGTCATCCAACATGTGCGGGGCTCCCTCTCTCCACTACCCTCAATAAGTAGTCGGTGGTCACTTCCTATTTGAACAACTTCCAGGAACGTTACAAGTCCATGTTCCAAAACTCTTTTTTTATGTCAGAGGACTGGAATTTTTTTCATCTACCTAACTTACAGATTCAATAAAATAAAAAGTGGTAGAATGGGATTTTCTCAGAAAAAATGTGTTATGTGTTTTAATGGAGGCTTATGAGAGTAACTAATCGAATGCCATGGAACGTTTATGAAATTCACTGGATCAGTGGATTTAGCCTCATTTGAATTCCTGTTAGTGTACTGACATTGCATATATGTGCCCATTGCATGGTAAGAAAAGCATGCTCGCATTTAAATCCGTTGGCGTTGAGCCTTGCAGTTACTCTTTTCGGTAATCAGAAGATTCGACGTTGTGCGTGACAGGCCTAATGGATTTTTGAATTTCACAAGCAGTATTACTTAAATGTTTCAGGGGATAAATCTGTGGGGCGGCATGCATTTTCAATTCTTCTCGAGAAGAAGAAGAGAAGGAATAGATGGGGGTGTCGTTTAAAATTATGAGACATAACCTTCCCATTTATTACTCCCCAAACTGTAAAGGGCATCTCAGTTATGTTGTTGCCCTATTATTATGTTGTTGTTGACTAATCCTCAGTGTCTGGCTGCGCGGGATGGATACGCATGAGTAGCCTACCCATGGATGGAGGGAAAGGGGATAACTTGTTGTAATGGAATACCCTTAGTGGAAGTCTGACTTGGCTGCGAATCGCTAAAGAAGGAGGACAGTGCCTTCCAAGAGACCTTTTAGGAGGAACTACCCCGCTTTGCGTATCGTATGGGAGTAAACCCGGAAAACTTCCACCACATAGTCCGACTCAAGAGGCAAGATGCTGAACATCACAAAAAAGAAGGAAAATAATCTTTGAATCGAGTCACCTCGTTTTTGAAACAATGTCTACAACAATGCCGCCAGCGGATGGAACCTCAGACCTAAGTCTCACCAGCGGCGTACGTTACCACTGAGCCAGGAATCGGGCGCATTTAGTTATAGATACAGTGATATGAAGTAGAGTAATAGCAATAAATAAATAATAATAATAATAACATAAAAACAATTAATTATTAATTATTATTCTGACAAAATATATTAGCATCTCGCTTCGACAGTCAGTCTGTCTGGTGGGGTGTTTAGGGTTTTCTTTATACACAAATGTGGGTCAGTTACTTTTGATAGTCCTCTGTATAAGGTACCTCCTCTTCTTTCCATTCACATGTGAAGCATGATACACTCGATAAATAAAGCAATATTAGACTTAATTAGTTAATGATATAAAATATATTCTTTGAATTAAAGGAATTCGCAGTTTTTCCACAATGTTGGACTAATGTTTATTTATTTCCTTAAATTTGAAAGAAGATATTGGACAACGAATTAATGCTTATCGCATTCTAATATAAATATTCTAATATACATCTGGAAAAATTAAATTCGATACTAATATTGAACTAAACTGCAGAAATTACTATGAGATCACAAAACAATCAGGAAATAAATCAATATTTTCAAAATGAACGCTTAAAATAGAAATAAATATTTCCCAAATTACAACAATTGTACACTTTTAAATAATTTTTCTTATTTTAAGTAATTGACAATTATAAACACTAACTTGTTATTTTTTTGCGCAATAATAAGCGCAAAATGTATCTTATAAAATGTTATATAAATTTAAAATTTAATGTAAAAAAAATTACTATAACCGGAAATCTTTCTTTTTCATGTCAACCGACACGTGCTGGATCTTCTATCCTAATTCAAAATTCAATGGCCACTTCCTGTTTTAGAAATTTCCAGAAATGCCGTCTATGTTCTAGAAAACTTTTTTTTTCTCTGTTATATGTAGAATAATTTTTTTTTGTCCGTCTGAATTGCAAATTGAAATCATTTTAATAAATAGAAAAAAATTTGAGGAGTATTAGTAGACTGATATTTTTCCAGGGAAAAAAAAGTGTATCTGAAATAATAAATATTGTAGTTCACGTTAAATTTCATAGATAGATATTTGGAAGTTAACTTAAAAAAAAAGATGATATTTCACTTTTTTTTTCGAAATAATAATTGTGCTATTTGCATGTTATTTTCATATTTCAAATTATTATCGATTATAAACATTAATTTGATTTATTTCATATAATATGCACACATTTAATTTAATAAGCTATAATATTTCGTGTCTAAACCATTCAATACCTTTGCGATTTGTGTAGTAATAGAATTTTAGCACATTTAATTAACATATTTAACACAACACAACATATTTCATTTCAACTGGGCCTGATGGCCCAGTGACTAGGACTCTGGTTTCTGTTCAAGTCCCGGCGTGGCCATGGATGTTGGTAGTAATTCGGAATTCACTTTAAACCGTAGTTCCCAGTCTGATATAGCTCTAGGTCCCGGTCTAATATGGCTCTAGGTCCCGGTCTAATATGGCTCTAGGTCCCGGTCTAATATGGCTTAAAATAGATTCCGAACCACTACCAACATCCACGGCACCGCCGCGACTCTAATCCGACACCTGTGGCACCGAGCGCTAGACACTCGGCCATTCAGGCCCCGGTCTAACATGACTGTAGAGCGTTGGGCGGACAACTGGCAACCCTACCCTGTAAAAAGAAAACACCTTGTCTCGATATCTGCCAGTAAGCAGACGGCCGTGTCCCAACGTGTCCCATTGCGCCACTGATGATGATGATGAATAATTAACTTAAATTATTAAATTAATTAGCATTAATTATTGTTATGCTTTTAATTAATTATTGTGCTACTATTAAATGTGTTAAATTATTCATATAACACATTAAATAATAATTATTAATTTATTAATTTAGCACATTTAATAATAGCACATTTAATTTCGAACTGAAACCTCTTTCTTATTATCGTTTTGTTCTCGTATTACCGATTTTATGCATTTTGTCCACTACCCTCATTAAATATTCGATGAGCGCATCTTTTTGCGAACAACTTCCGCGAATACATGAATCTATGCTCTAGAACTTTTAAAAGGGAGGAATTTTTAGAGAGAATCGGTGGGCTGTGATTTTCTAAGAAAAAAAAATGCTCTAAAAGTACAGCTTGTAGCATAATAAACTCTTTGACTCATGTCGACTTTCGTGGAAACATCTATTGTTAGTCATAGATTCAACCTCATTTATAGTTCTGTTATTGTGATGGCAATGCAAATCTGTTATATCAGGTCAGTGGGAAGCTTAAATGATCTGTAATACTACAAACTGTTTGTAAGAAAATATTAACTTCCCGTAATACTTTGTTGGAATCAAAACTTTATGGATAAAGATTTAAGTTGATTTTTTTTTTGAAAAAAAATTGGCAAATCGCCTCTAAAAATAAAATTATCATCTCGAAATTTCGCCTTCAGGTTTCTTTTATACCAAATATTACTGTGTCCAAAAACTTAATTATATAACCTGAAAAAAAAAGAATCTTAAGACTGATATTTTTATTCAAAACTATGCTTCAACTTTTATTAACGAAATGATCAATAAAAGTGCAATGTTCTTAATATCATTTTGTATAAAAGTCATCCATACCCATGTAAAAGAGATAGAGATACTAAACTGTAAATTTTATAAAAAATAGTTATAAATTTCTATATAGTATTAATTTACTACTTCTACTTCTATAATTGGAATAGTATACACATATACGCATAAATATTTTTTTAAATTATTAATTAAATTAGCAATTAAAAATAATGAATTCCATTAAGTTTCCCATTACTACAGAAAAGAAAGAACCACACAACTGGAAATTATACAACCTGGAAAAAAATAATAATAAAGAATCTAAGGCTGATATTTTTAATCAAAACTATCCTTCAAATTTTATTAATGGTATAATCATTAAAAGTGCAAAGTCCTTAATATGATTTTGTATGAAAATCCTCCATACCTATGAAAAAAAAAAGAGAGAGAGAGATACCAAACTGAAAAATTCCCTTAAGAATGTAAATTTATTATTAGTAAGTTAATAAAACTAATAATTTTCTAATACAATAATTTAATAATTTTGATAAAATAAATCAAGAGTTAAACATAAATAAATTCTATCCATTTATATATTATCATAAAAATATTGACATCGAATATCTAACATGATTTACAAAATAATTCAACAGTTGTATAAAAACATAGTTTTACATTTCTACATTTTATTAATTTACTACTTCTACTTCTATAATTGGAATCTAAGAAAATACAGATATTCTTATAAATTTTTTTAACCATTAATTAAATTAACAATTAAAAATAACGATATACATTAAGTTCGCCACAAAACTAGAAATTATGCAAACTGAAAAAAAGCAATAATAAAGAATCTAAGGCAGATATTTATATTCAAAACTATCCTTCAAATCTGATTAATGCCATAATCAATAAAGTGCAAAGTCCTTAATATGATTTTGTATGAAAGTTCATGATACCCATACAAAAAAAAGGTACAAAACTGAAAATGTTATTAAAAATAGTTATAAATTTTTATATAGTATTATTTTACTGCTCCTACTTCTATAATTGGAATATATAGATACGCTTATAAATTTTTTTAAAATATTAATTAAATTAGCTATTAAAAATAATGAAATCCATTGAGTTCCCCATTACTACAGAAAAGGAAGAACAGAACCACACAACTGGACCAAAACTAAACCGTATAACTCTCTATGCAACCTGAAAAAGAAAAGAATCTAAGGCTGATATTTATATTCAAAACTATCCTTCAAATTTTATTAATGCGACAATCAATAAAGTGCAAAGTCCTTAGTAGGATTCTGCATCCAAGTCCTCCATGCCTATGAAAAGGAGAGAGAGATACCAAACTGAAAATTGTATAAAAAACAGTTATAAATTTCTATATAGTATTAATTTACGCTTCTTCTTCTATAACTAGGAATATACAGATATTCGTATAAATATTTTTAAATATTAATTAAATTAGCAATTAAAAATAATGAAATCCATTGAGCTCCCCGTTAAAAAACTAAACCGCAAAAAGGGAGAACCACAAAACTGAAAGTTATGCAACCTGAAAAAGAAAAGAATCTAAGGCTGATATTTTTATTCAAATTTTATTAATGGAATGATCAATAAAAGTGCAATGTCCTTAATAATATTTTGTATGAAAGAATCCATACCTATTGAAAAGAGAGACAGATATCAAACTGGAAAATTCCCTTAAGAATGTAAATTTGAATTGAGTTCCCCATTACTGCAGAAAAGGGAGAATCACGCAACTGGAAATTATTCAACCTGAAAAAGAAAAGAAGAATCTAAGGATGATATTTATATTCAAAACTATCCTTCAACTTTTATTGATGCGATAATCAATAAAGTGCAAAGTCCTTAACAGGATTCTGTATCAAAGTCATCCATACCCATGGAAAAGAGAGAGAGGTACCAAACTGAAAAGCCTGAAAATTAACACACCGAAGAATCTCCTTACGCAACAACCCCGTGGGTGGGGCCGGTCTTTTTGGTAAGGTGACAAGGCAAGCTTTAAACACAGGTAAATGACCCTTCCTGCTAACCGGCTTTTTAACTTCAATTTGGCAGACCACTTGACAAGTGCTGGCCTACGCCGGATTCATCCACTACACGTACCTCCACCAACCACTCTTGTGCATATTTCCCTGGAGAGGCTTGCTTTTTGATCCTTTTTTGGCTTTTGGCTTCCGGGGTACACGATGCACAGATGGGAATTGTCTAATATGTTTCATTGACTCTTTTTTTGTGTGTGCTGCTGGACTTTCAATTGTTTGTTTACCTTCCGGTTGGTATTGAAGAGTAGTTAGGTAATGGGCATTGTTGGACTTTTAGTAATAGAAAAATGGTCGCGTTTCTTGTTTCCTGCATGAGGCATGACCGTGAATGGATCGTTTTTATAAAAATTGAAAGCATTCGGTTTTCTTTTAATGTTTTAGAAAGGAACATAGTTATGGTTACAGTAACAATATATCTATTTTTCCAGTTTTTATTTTATGTGATCTCTCTATTATGAAAAGATTGGTTCAAATATGTATCTTTTTCATGTAGTTTTCAAATTGATAGCAAAACACTTAAACGAAAAAAAAAATTTTTTTTTTGGTCTATTAGTTTTTTTTTGTAAATATTAAAATATTAGCTTAGGTAATTATTAAATATTTTAACGACACATTTACTTGCAATGCTTATATTTCTGTACTGATTTGGTTTTTGATATTTTCATTCATAAAAAAACAATTCGCTTTATAATTATTTTTCCATATATTTTATAAAAATCTAAAGAATAAATTGTAAATATATATAAAAAAATTACGTATGCAAAAATTACAACTACAATCAAAAATTTTATTTAAAAAAATTTCAATAAGAAATTACAAATTAAATTGCAAAAATTACAAATAAAAGATTTTTTTATATTTTTATGATGATTTTTTTAGATTTTTTGGGGTGTTTTTTTTTTATCGTTTTAAATTATATTACTGTTTTCTACTTGTAATTTAATTGATATCACCAAATATCTAAATAAATTTACAAAAAATAACAACAAATATGTAAAAAAATACAAATTGCTCTCCATTAAAGCTTTAATATATTTTTTATAATTTTAATTAAACATATTTATATCAATCTCGTTAATTCTAATTCATATAATTCAATACCAATTAAAACCGGAAAAAAAATTAAACGAATGAAAAGTTTTTAAGACAAACTTTAAAGATGTTTTTTTTTGTGAAAAACTGAATAGTAAAATCTTCTGAATAAAATTAGAGATTGCTTAAAAAATTAAAATTATTTGCTATAAAAAATTTTTTAAAGTTAACTTTTAAACCAGTTTAAATCTTAATGCGAAATCTGGCTGTTTAACGTAATCAGTTAAACATCAGCATATTGAATAAATTATATTATTCAAAAATTAGCATTAGCATCACTGTAATTGTATACAAGAGTTTTTAAACTCCTAATCTCAAACACTCATTTTAGAAATACCATCACAGTCAAACATTTTCTGAATCACAAATTATCTGATGATGATGGAATACGTCTGATGATTTCTCAAGTTAGCCTCGAATCTGGAAATACCTATTTAAGAGTTTATCACGCTAATACGTGATAAAAGCAGCTGCCAAAACTTAAAAGTCTGGCTACCAGTGGGCAGCCGCTGTTTTGACCTTCCCATCAATACATCCTGTTCACAACTTCTTGTTCTAAATTCGATTGAATAGCGTGAGAATCTTTGAACCATTCTGTACAAATAAAATAGTCCACCCAATGTTTTCAATAGTTACTGTTACAGAACTTTCTCTATGCAATAATATTTAAAAACAAAACTGAAATATGTTACTGTAATCACTAAAATAATATTAGCTGCGGATTTCAGTTTTTATTGTCAATTCTCATTCTATTTAGTAATATTAATTTATTAAATTCTTAGTCGTCCAAATTAGTATGAGTAATATTATTAATAATCTTTCTTCAAAGCATAAATTGACCTTAGTGAGATATTAATTGATTTTAAATAAAAATGTAAACATTTATTTGTATAAATATTAAAAATGTAGGAATATGTGTATAAATATAAAAATATCTTTTTAAAAGAAGTTAAATAAAACCGTTTTTTAATTTCACAAAATTCGAAATACGGTAAATATATTGAATGTTGTACTTATTTTTATTTAATTTCATTTGTAATTGTTACAACCAGAATTGTTTTGGAAAAGCAAATTTTATTCAGTTGTAAAATTAAAATTGGAGTTGAAGTAGACAATGCTTCCATAGTAATAGAAAGTTAATATAGAATTCTTGAATTAATGCTTGAATCACTTAGATGATAAAGACATTTTGAAAAAAAAATTTTATTTATAACTGATGTACTACATATGTTCAGATTTAATAATCAGTTTTAAAACATTGATATAAATTAAACTTTTGATTTCACCCTTCAATTTTAGAATTAACAATAATGTTAGTAAAAATAATATACATAATATATCAATTAAAATATATATTATTCGACTGAAAATATTTTGTAGCGCATTATTAATAATCCAGATAATGTTTTTCAATAGTACAGGTTACAGAATTTTCTCTATCCAATTATATTCAAACACAAAACTAAAATATGTTACTATAATCATTAAAATATTATTAGATATGGATTTTAGTTTTTATTATTAATGCTCGTTTCATTTAGTAAGATTGATTTATCGAAAAATATTATTAATAAGGTTTTTCCAAAACATAAATAGACCGAAATAGGATATTAATTCGTTTTATACGAGAATATAAGCATATATGTGTATAAATATAAAAATTTAAAACAATGTTACTATAATCATTAAAATAATATTAGCTGAGGATTTCAGTTTTTATTATTAATGCTCGTTTCGTTTAGTAAGATTAATTTATCGAATAATATTATTAATAATATTTTCTGAAAGCATAAATAGATTAGAATAGGATATTAATTGATTTTATATGAGAATATAAACATTTTTGTATATAAATATAAAAATGCAAGCATATACGAGTATAAATATGAAAATTTGACTTTTTAGAGGAAGTTCCAATAAAATTATTTCCAATTGGTAACCCTCAAATATTCTATTAACAAAGAGTTTTTGCATACATTAATATTTAAGTCTTATCCATCTTATGCATGCTTTTAGGTAAATTGAAAAAAGCCAAACTATCTGATGTATTGTGTGATATTAAATTCAATACAGTGATTATTGCTGCTATTTTACCTTACATTAGCTACTATTGTTGTGATAATTATTGGATAAAAGTATGAATTACCAAATGTCAAGATCAATGTTATTCCATTAACCTTGAATTCTTGAATCTTTTCTATTATAATTTCCATTAAAATAATGGCATAATACGAAATTCCAACTATAATTTGTCTTTTTTAACAAAATATGGTTATTCTAAAATATGAAATACTATTCTTCATTGTGAAATTACTTCATTTTATAGCAAAATTCACCTCCATAATAAGCAGAATCATGCTTGAATACGTGCTATTGTATAATTTTAACAAATTGAAATTGGGTGGAGTATATACAGATATTAATATATTGATAATTCACCTACAAAAAACGAGCTATTTCGGTCTTTAACTAATACGAAATAATACTTGGAAGACAATAATACCTGAATATATAAAGAAAATCTTATCTAATTAGATATATTATCTAAATGAAATGCGCCACGCTTTGCTGAATATTGAAATGATAACACTTTTGATAACCACCGGTGAAAATAGTGGTCAGTGTTTCGCGATCATCCCCCTATTAGAAGGTAGCAAAGGTCGTTTCCTCTGTCCATACGTGACCATCATATAGTTTTGTGTGCATTTTGCATGGTTAACAGCGCGTTTAACACCCTTCATTGTTGACCAGCCATAAATTGGGAACACATTTCCCTAATTAAAAATTTTTTTATTTACATTTGGATTTTACTCTCTCAGGATTTGCTGCAGCCAAACAGTGTTTTGTTTAAATTCTCTGGTGATAAATTGTATCGCGTGCCAGTGGTAAATTTGGGGCAAATTCTGTAATTTTCTAATTCCCATTTTGGTATATACTTTTTATCGCGTATATCCTGGCAACGTAATGGCTGTGTTGTTATGCATTCATCAAAAATGGTGGCGGAGGTGTAATTTATGTAAAAAGTAGACTAATTTTGGTGATAAGAACTGTCTGGGTGAGTGTGTTTTCTTGAAATTTGTGTCAGACAATAGAGGTATTTCGGTATATGAATCAGCGATGCATGATTAATAAGACAGATAAAACACATGCATGCAGTAATACCTTTGGTATAATGTTCTACCATTATGAAGACAAATATATTTTACTTTTGAAGCGTAAAGGAGAAAATTTGATGTCAAATGATGCAATGGATATTACTTAATAGGTGCTATTACAGATCATATATAGGAATGCCGGTGTTTCTCAACTGTGAATGCTGTGTTTTTCATACTAGTAAAGATTGAATCTCTTTAAATAAGTTTTTAAAAAATGAGCAAATATTACACAGAGGTTTTAACGATTCCAAACTTTTTCAGTATCCTTTTGAAAATTAATAATAATTGCTTCGTTTAGTAAAGAATTCTGGTATTTTATATCTAACAATATAAAATATTCATTCCTCTGCAACAACATATTTAACCGTGAATAAATTATCCTTGAGCTGAATATTATAAGAGGAGCTTGATGGCCGAGTGACTGGAGCTGGATGCTACAGGTTTCGGATTCGAGTCCCGGCGGTGCCATGTATGTTAGTAGGGATTCGGAATCCACTTTAAACCATAGGTCCTGGTCTATTACTGCACCACACCATATCACTGTGCTTAGAGCTGAGTTGCCCCTTTACAGTTTTGATGTGGGTGAGAAGAAGTCTGTTTGGGCTCTGTGGCGTTTTACGGTCATATGAAACCAGGACCTACGGCTTAAAATGGATTCCGTACCACTACAAATATCCATGGCACCCACATCATTCTCAAACTGTAAAGGGGAAACTCAGCTCTAGTCACAGTGATATGGTGTGGTGTAGTAGTAGACCAGGTCCTATGATTTGAAGTGGATTCCGAACCACTATAAATATCCATGATACCGTTGGGACTAACCTGAAACCTATGGCACCGAGCGCCAGTGCACTAGCCACTCGGCCAATCAGGCCCGTGATATTGTAAATTAGTAA
Organism: Caerostris darwini; assembly: GCA_021605075.1. NCBI lineage: Eukaryota > Metazoa > Arthropoda > Arachnida > Araneae > Araneidae > Caerostris > Caerostris darwini. Next base: position 118,449 of record BPLQ01004437.1, read on the forward strand.
ACATCTTTTTTTTTATTTCCTCTAGTTTTTTTTGTTTACATGATTTTATAATGCGCCCATTGATTCTCGCCCACCCACCCCTAAACCCCTTTTGTATATCTCACCCCACTTGAACTTTTTTTAGAATTTGTTACCTCAGATTAAGGATCTCTGCTATTATCATTGTGTGAACTTAATAGATTCATTATAACTGTGCTCTAAATAATACCAATTAACGGATTACATCCTAGACAGTGGAACGGACTGAAGTTTCTTTGTATTGCTTTTTGAAATTTTTTTTACATTTCTAACATGGAAGGCTACTACGTCAAACAGATCCTTGTACAAATCCTGATTGAAACAAATGCTTGTATTGTAGTATTTTAAGACCTTGCTCCAAATTAGATTATCACTAATTACCTTTTATGAAATTTGAGAACTGCATTGATTCTAAAATAAAATTCAATGGTTTTTATTACACTTTATATGTTTCTCTATTATTAAATATCCTTTGTTGGCGTTTTTTCTTTTTCTTTATTTCTCACGCTCGCCAAACACATTAAATGTTATAAAAAATTTTATGATTAAGACTTCATAGTTTTAAGACTGCTTGGACGAAATCATAAAAGGTAATGTTTTAAGTAAAACGTAAGTAATAAAGTAAGTTACTAAAAGTAAGAATTTAGTCTTAATTATAAAAATGTAATTGTAGATTTGTACAAAGAACAAGAAAATTTGTAAATGATAATATTTTGTTACTTTAATTTATATTTGATCTAAAGAGATATCGATGATTTTCTCAATAAAGTTTTTTAATACATAACTGATGGATTTGCTATAAATAACTGTCAAACTGCTAAAAATGATTATAGCTAAATGAGTGTATTTAATGTACGTTTTAGTTTTGCAGAAATTAAATTTACTTTTTGCGTCATTCAGTAATTATATATATATATAATTACTTGTTTTTTATTTAATTTTAAAAACTCAGTCTTAAAAATTTTCTGACACACTGTGCTCTCTTTAAATTCTAATTTTTATCTCTTTTCTTTGTAAATTTTGTTTTGTTTAATTATTCTTTTATTAACTAATATTATTGTACAAAAATTAATAGTTTTAAATGAACACAACGCTCTACAGCCAACTCTCGAAAATTTAGCATTTTCTAAGAAATATTCAGTAAAGTATTTTTAAGGCGTTAACTAGCTATATGACAAAATCTGTTTAATCATATGAATAATATTAATGGTCAATACATAAAAGTTTTAAAATTATTAGTATTCAACAGACCCTCTCAAATCTGACACTCGTCAATCTGGCGCATCTGTTGGAACACGTGACTAGCCGATGAGTCATTCTTTCCCCTTAAAACTTGAAGCCTCCCCCTCCCATGTCAGTTCTTATTTTGACCTTCAGTACGTTTAATTGTCTCTTTAAATTGCTACTACACAATACTTTTTCATTTCTATATTACGAAATGTACATATCTACTTTGTATTTTTTTTTTTTTAGATTTTCATTAAGTCAGTGCAAAGTATATGCTTTTCTATTTACCGTCAGTAGTCTGGATATTCTCAATCCGGAATCTGATTCCGTAGATGTCAAATTATAAAAAAGTGCACTGTATCAGTGACTTAATGTTCCACAGGGGTTTAGTTTGACTTGTCGCTCTACGGTCATTTTATTCACACCTTAAGCTAATTAGACGGGGACCCACAGTTTAACGTTTATTCCGAACCACTCACAAACATTCAGGTCACCGCCAACATTCGAACATGAAGCCTGTGGTACCAATGACCAGAGCGCTAGCCAATTGGCCATTAGGCCGCTATATAATGAGTAAAAGAGTATTATTGTATTTAGGCCTCAGAAATGATGATATTAAACATTCCTTTACAGCGTTGAAGAACATATCCTGAAAAATCACTTCAATTTTTTATAATCACTTTTCTCACATTTCCAATACTTATTAAAAAACTTCTAATATGTGACATCAACTGTTTTTAACATTAAAACTTTATTTAATCATCATTTTGAAACATCATGATTTTCAGTTGCTTCGCCTATTTATTATTTTTTCATTTAAAAAATAAATTTAAAAATTAAAAAATATTTAAATGAAATAATTTTTTTAAATTTTTTTATAACTTTTTCCCCTCTTTTTAAAATATATTGTACCTTTTTTTCTTAATTGAGACTTTTAAAATTTATTGTAGCAATTAATTGATTTTTTTCCTTGTGAATACTGATTTTGTCTCCATTCAAAATCCTAAGTTCCAAAGTCAGCAATGATAGAGGATTAAAAGTCTCTGGCGAAATTCAGATGCCTCTTTAGATGCCAAATCAATCTCTTCATTTTTGAAAGCAGCTATTGTATTTCAGAATGAATACATCATGCAAGTGATCAATTGCCCTTTCGTTTATTCTTGTACGTTACCATGGAGACAAAAAGATTGGTAAAAATTTAAAAACCAGCATTTTGAAAAATTAAAATTGTTTTTATTTTTAAGATAATATAATAATATAACACAAAATGAAAATGATTTGCTATCAATGTATATAAAATTAACAAAATATAGTAGAATTACAACAAAAGCCAAACACTTTGAGCATTAAAATCCTTTATAAAATCTTTATGAGCTTAACTTTGACATGACCTTAGCATTCTTCTTATGTGGATACCTTGCTAAAATCACATAAGACTACAGGGGGATGTAGGAAATTAAAAATCAAATCATCACCAAATCAGTCTCCTCATTTTTTAAAAGCTCTATTTTGAATTCATTCTCTTCTCAGAATGAATTCAACATGCAAATGATTAATTGCACTTTCGTTCACTCTTGTGCGTTACCATGGAGACACAATGATTGGTAAAAATGTAAAAACCAGCATTTTGATAAAATTGTTTTTATTTCTAAGGTAATACAATAATATAACACTTAGTAAAGATGATTTGCCATCGATATATGTCAAAACAACGTAATACAGTAGAATTTCAACAAAAACAAAATCCTTTATAAATTCTTCATGAGAGCAACTTTGACATGACCTTAACATTCCTTTTATGTGGATACCTTGCTAAAAACCTAAGACTTGAGCGAATTAAGTAGACGGAAAAGTAAAAAAAAGATGGGTCAAAGTTCTACAACGTAAGGGAAAGTGATCGTTTCGACATTTTTACTTTTCTTACCATCTCATTTAACCTACTTTTATTCTTTTTTTTTTCCCGGCGAAGGTATATTTACCAGCCGGAAGAGATGGCTTTTAGGTCGATTGGTAAAGGGAAAAAAATAAGAAACTATGTTTCATAATAATCAGGAATGAAAACACATTTCTTAAACTATGGCTTTAATGGTGAAAAATATAATTAGCGTTTGGAGAAAATACTTAAATTTAGATATGAAAATAATAGATAAAGAAATATAGATTTTGATCAAATAATCGTTATAAACCTTTTTTTTTTCAGTAAGTAAAATACTTTTATTTTTAAATTTTATTCGATAGGAGTTCACATATAGAAATATCGGTTTATTAATAATAAAGTTTAACACGAAAAATGTTTTCATCTATTTAACGAAATACATATTTTTAGAAATAGTTTCACAAATATTAGATAGCAGTTACTTGTCTTGAAATTAAGTCTAATTTAAGTTTTTCTTAATTCTTTCGAATTGTAATCTAAAATAAATTTAATATTTTCGTGCTATTATTAAACTTTTGTTTTTAAAGCAATGAAAAAAATATTAAAAAATGGAGCAAACTTTTTTAAGTAACTGGAAAAAAATTCAATAATTTATAAAAAAATTTCTATATAGAAGTCTATTCTTTTTTTCATATTTAAACATTTATAATTATTTATAATTTTTTCATATATGAAAATTTATAATAAAGTATGTAAAGTATTATTTGCCTAAAAATACAATCTCTCACGTTTTTCCAAATTTTATGTTTTCAAAAACCTTTGATATAATAATTTTAAAATGTATACAACTTAATAAAAACTGTTTACAAAAATTATTCAACGAAACCTAAAATATTTCAATCTAAATATATGCATACTTGATAAAATGCCCGACTCATGACTCAATAGCAACGTGCGCCTCTGGTGAGCATTAGAGTTGAGGTTCAGTCCGCTTTATTGTAGATACTGTTTCAAAAAACTAGTTAACTCGATAACGTTTGTGATATTCAGCATCTTGCCTCGGAAGTCGGACTACTACTACAAACACCACATCAATGTGGCTAGAGCTGAAATGCCCCTATACAAGTTGGGAATGATGTGGGTAGGAAGTCTGACTGAGATCTGTGACGTCTTCAGTGCTATGAGACCGGGACCTACGTCTTAAAGTGGATTCCGAACCTCTACAAACATCCGTGGCACCGCCGGGACTCGAATCCGAAACCTGTGTCACCGAGCGTCAGAGGGCTGGACACTCGGCCATTCAGGCCCCTGGATAGTCGAACAACCTGGTGGGTTTTCCGAGTTTTCTCCAATACTATACTCAAATGCTGGTTAGTTCACCTTAAAAAGTACTCCTTGAAGGCATTGTCCTACTTCTTCAGCGACACAGAGCATAAGTAAAACTTCTTTCTGCTGGTGCTCCATCGCAACAGAGGCTGCTCCCCCCTTTTCCCTCCTTCTATGAGGGATACAACAACAATTATATTACTTTTATTCATAAAATGTCTGTTCGTAGTGTTTATGCATAAAGTTGTGAACTCCCATGGTCTTGGTTCCAAAATGTGGGTATAGTAATTAATTTATTGTAGTAATAATGTGCATTTAGTAACACTGTAGGGTAGCTTTTTTTCAATTATATTAAGAAAAGTTAATTAATTAATTAAAGTGAATTTGGTTTTAAGAATTACAATATATACAACAGCATTTCGAAATTTTTTTATGAAACGTAAAACTATTTAAAAAACAAACTATTTAGTCAATGAACTGCTATATCTAATGTAACCTGCTAATACAATTCACTCACAGCTTGCAACAGAATATCTTACGAAATTTTTCTAGTTGCTTAACAGGTACAAAAATAATTTGCTCTACTTCTTGCATTCATTAGTAAGTTAAACTTTTAATAAAATGACAACGAGTGATCTAGATATGGCTCCATCAATTAAGATAATTTAAATTAAATTGTAATTAATTTTTCATCTAATTTTTTTGTTAAAAAGTGATAATTAATTTTAAATAAAGATTGTTTATTTTCATTATCTGGTGTCAAATTGTGAATTGATTTGTTTTGCGATTGGTGTATTTGATAAGTTTTTTACACCATTTCTTTTTTTAAAAATAAAACGAAATGAGTCTCAGTTGAATTAATTAGGCTTTGAAATAATTTATTATAAATCAAAAGCGATAATATTATTCAAACATTATTATTCTAATTTTTTTTTCATTGTATATGCAGAAATTTTTAAGTAATTCTGCTAAAGAGAAAAAAAATTATAACTTATTATCTTTTCTTTCCTTAATCAAAAAGAGTTAAAAAATTTTCTTTTAAAATATTTAAATAAGTTATTAAAATATTATTATTTATAATTTAATATCTTTTTTAAATTAGCTATTGTTTTCTAATTCCTTTCTTGCTTTGTACATAATACCTAAGACATTTTTTCGGGTTAATAAATAAATATTGACATTAATATATTTGTTAAGGAAAATACAAATGAATATGCCATGATGTTTATATTCATAAAAAAATATATGAACTTATTCCTTATTTTAAGTATTATATTACAGTATTCTATTTAATTTCTGTTTTAAATTAACAAATTTTCTAATTTTTTTGGAAATTATTAATTTAATAATAAGTTTAGAACTTCAGTACAAATTTAAAATTAATTAATTTTATTACTTTAACAGCAAGTAATGAACAATTCGGGTTCGAGTTCCGGCAGTGCCATGGAAGCTTGTAATGCCTCGGAATCCCCTTTAAACCGTAGCTCCCGGTCTAATATGACTGCAGGGCATAAGACTGACAACCCTACTTTGTGAAAAGAAAACAACTCTTTTCTCAAGATTTTCCAATAGGCAGACGGCCTTGGCCCACCACGGGGCTGTTGCGCCAATGAAAAAGAAGAACGTAAGAAAAACTATTAGAAGAAAAAAAAAAAACTTAAGAAAACTATTTTTAAGAAAAAAAAAAAAAAAATTTATTTTTGCTCATATTTTATTATTAAGACATTCTCCAGTATTTTCTATGCCATCTTTTGGGCAGCTTTTTAATTGCATATGTAAAGAACTGTTTTGGTTTTTACAGTAAAACCACCCACTCATTCAGAGAACTTTCGATCTCCTGTTTATTACTGAAATTTTTTTCCGTCGAGAAAATGCTGCAGAGACCTAAACAGACAATAACCTGATGGGGTTATGTTTGGACTATAAGGTGAGGGAGAATGTCTCATCCTATTTCATTCAACTTCTGTTGAGTCATTTGTGCTGTATCTGGCCGAGCGTTATTTTACTGAAGAATCACACTCAGTCTATTGAGTAATGCAGGTCGTTTAGTCAGAACAGCCCGCTTTAAATTCTCTAATTATCGACAGTAGGTGTAGACAGATGCAATCCTGGTGTTTTAAGGTGGGAATTGACTTTTCTTTTTGGGCGTAACCATTGTCTTTTTCGAGTAACATTTGTACAAAGTATGTGTCATGTGCAAATAGTTACTCGTTGCTGTCTGTTTGAGCTGTAAACTCACGTAGAACCAAAGCATCAGCTCAAGAAGCCTTTCCTACCATTTTTTGACGTTCCATTACTGCTGTGTGTGCATAATAATAAATGCCCTCCACCCTTAAGGTCAACCAGCGAGGTCCCTGCTTGATATACGGAGTTCTGATTCCACCAATGCCTTCTAATCATTGTCAACCCGTATTGGCTTAAAGCTGCTCTGTTCATCTTCATGACTAAAATGGCCTTTGGTACGAGAGACTTCAGGTTCGAACCCTGGCGGAGCCATGGATGTTTGTTAGAGATTCGGAATCCGCGTTAAACTGCAAGTCCCGGTCTAATTAGCCCAAAGTGTGCAAAAAAAATGACTGTAGATCGGCGAACCCAAACCAAACCTCAAGACTAAAACTCCCTTCTGGAGAATTAAACTTCCCTTCTTCTGAACTTGTAGATCCTGGATACGCCAAAGAAATATTTCGAATTTCTTTTGCAGCTTTTCCATGCTTATTAAACTCAATACGCATGATGTAGAAAGAAATGCAAATTTTTTTTTTGTTCTACTGCAGCTGGCAGACACTTAGACTGTTTGTTGTCTTTGATGCCTTAAGGCAAGTGCTGCGCCGACGTTATTCAGTTACCATTACCCAGGAGGTGCGTGTAGCTTGAAGAAAAGTTACGGACGCGGAGTAACAATACCCCCGCAACGCTCTACGACGATGTTAGACCGGGTCCTGTGGTTTAAAATGGATTCCGAACCTCTACATCCATGGAACCGCCAGGACTCGAACTCAAAACCTGTGGTACAGAGCGCTAGCCACTCGGCCATTCAGGCCACAAACTTGTTATATTATATAACTTTTCTAGAAATTAAAATTAAAATTTAAGTGTAATGCAGCGTGGAATAAAAGGGAATGATAATAAATTTAAGATAATTTACAACGGGGTATCAAAATTAAATTCGGACATTTATATTGACTTCAATTTTGAAGCCGGATTCGTGGCTCTGTGACAACGTGCGCTGCTGGTGAGAATTAGGGCTGAGGTTCAATCCTCTGGCAGCTTTGTTATAGACACTGTTTCAAAAGACGAAGTTACTCGATGGCGTTTGGGATATTTAGCCTCTTGCCTCATTAATCGGGCTACTACTACTACACCACACCACATCACTATGCCTAGAGATAAATCGTCCCTTTACAGTTCGGGAATGATGAGGGTGAGAAGTCTGATTGGGCTCTGTGACGCTCTGCGGTCATATGAGATCGGGACCTACGACTTAAAGTGGATTCCGAACCACAACAAACATCCATGGCACCGACGGGACTCGAAAACTATAGTACAGAGCGCTAGCCATTCGGCCATCAGGCCCCATCATGAGTCGGATTACCTGGTGGGAGTTTCCGGGTTTTCCACCCAAACGATATGTAAATGCGGAGTAAAAGTCTTAGGCACATCCCTCCTTCTTCAGTGTCACGGTGCCAAGTCAGACTTCTACCTACGGGTGCCTCCATCGCAACAGAAGCTGTCCCTTTCCCTCCATCCATGAGTAGATGTCCGTCCCACACTGCAGGACACTAAGGATTAGACACAACAACAATTTAGATAAAATCCAGCTTTACTTTCCGTTCAATAAGATTTCATTATTTTGATATTTTAGTGTTTAATAAATAAATGTCTCAAAATATAATTGAAATTTGACATTTGAATCAAACATTTCAAAACAGGTTTTCTGTTGAAAATGCTGACAGGTTAAAAATTGAAAAATTAAAATCAAAATAATAAATTATTTTTAAATAGACCTCTAGAAAAATCAGTGCCGGAAATCTTTTTATCAAACATTGTGCAGTCATCTGTATCTAAATTTAAACTAAGCCTCTTTGATTTCATATTGAACTGGACAAATGTTTTGATAAATGAATATATCGTAACCCAGATATGAAAATGAAATGAAAAGAATTCAATCAAAAACATTTTAATAATTTTTTAAAAACTACTGATATTCCGATGACTTAAAAATCTATTGAAAAACCATTAAACAAAATAAATAGAGCGTGTTATCATTTGAAATATTTCAAAAGCAAAACAAAAGAATTGTGTATAGACCACATATTTTAAGAGCGTTTCAACACAATCGATTTTTAGAAAAGATTCCCAACGTTCTTAACCTATAAAAAGTTAGTTTTCACACATGATTTGAAAAACAAAACGAAATGAAAACGTGATTCACATCTTACGGTGACCGATATTTGCTTTGTTTTTTTCCTTTAAAACTTCAGATGTTGTTTACTATTATTTTTAGCCCTTTTTTTTTTTTTTTTTTTTCCAATTCGTGCACTCCTATTCATCAAAAATTGTGGTCTTTTTATTTTCTGATTTCAGAAAGAATTCACTATTAAGGTCTTTTATTTGGAATTTAACATTTGCTAAGACTTACTTTTGATAAAAATTTTAAAATTATTTTTTGTTTCGTTTTGTATGTTTTATTCAGAGTTCGCGAATTAAAAAATTTTTTTTTTAAATGAATCGATTTGTTTCTATAACACTGATAGGCATAATGAGGAATAGTTTCGATTACTTTTGTAATAAAATATTATTGGTTAAATATTTATAATAAAATAATATAAATAATAATTTATAATAAAATAATATAAATAATAATTTATAATAAAATAATATAAATAATAATTTATAATAAAATATAATATTATTATTATCATTATTAAAATATTATTGGTTTGAAAATGGTGTTAGCTATGTTGTGGTAAATGATTTGGTTTGTTGCTCGCACACTTTAGGGTCACTAGACCGGGACCTACAGTTTAACGTGGATTCCGAACCACTAACAAACATCCGTGCCACCGCCAGGATTCGAGCCTGAAGCCTGTTGTACCACAGCGCTAGTCAATTGGCCATCAGGTTGATTAAGATAAATTAATTAACACAAAATTTAAAAAATAATAAAAAAGTTCGAAATTAATAAAAAAAATCCAAATTAACACTTATACATTATGTACATAGGGATAAAAAAAAAGAAATAAAGTATTTATAAAGAAAAGAGAAAAAATTATTTCGCAATCCTGCTACTATTTATTCTTACAAACGCTGTAATAACCATCATTGAAACTCTTCATTTCTGACAGTAATGACATCAACATACGCTGCAGTTGGATTAAAACCTCGGTCCTCCTACGCGTTACCTCCGCCTTTTACCAATGAGACATTCATAAGTTAAAGACATGTTAGATCTGTAGTAGAATCAGTTTTACCCAGGATGCATTACGGAATATTGATTATCTCATGTGTTTATATGTAATGTTTCATGTAGACTGTTCCATTGTTGACAAGCATAATTGCAGGCAAAATGTGCCGTCTTTCAGAAAGAGAGTAATTCACAGTAGCAGTTTTTGAAAAGGGTGCTAAAAATTTAAAAAAAATCCAGCGGTAACACCTAATAGCATGAAGAGGACAACATACGTCTTATACAGGTGTAAGTCGATCAGAATCCTGCGAACTTATTCAGAATTGCTAGAAATTGACTGCAGTGGTTTTAACAAAGAATATATGAAAATGCCCGATTCGTGACTAAGTGGCAGGGTTAGGGCAGAGGTTCTGTCCATTCTTAAGCATAGCTTTGTTGTAAACATTGTTTCAAAAAACGATATTGTTTTTGAAGTTCAGCATCTTGCCTTGTTAGTCGGACTACCTGCTGAGAATTTTCCGGATTTCCTCCTATACGAGGGAATGCGGGATAGTTTTCCCTAAAAGTGAAGACACTGCCCTCCTTCTTCAGCGATACGGAGCCAAGTCAGACTTCTACCTACGGGAGCTCCAACACCACAGCAGCTGCCCCCATTCCCTCCGTCCACGAGTAAACTACTCCGCGCTGCCGGGCACTGAGTATGAAAATTACAACTATTGAGTTCCATAAGATAAACAAAGAATATTTGGAGCAGTCAAAAAATTAAAAACATTTCAATGTATGATTTTAACGTATCAAAGTGGCAAGGAATTCAAAATGTAATGGATATATTGATTGGAAAGGTATTTATTAATTGTAACCAGCATACAGAAGTATTTGATAAGTATTAATTTATTTCTACTTACATGACACCGCCAAAAATCACTGAATGGAAATGTTTCAACCGAAAATCGCTTGGTGGGTTCATATCAATAATTTGAATCATATAAAAATTTTCGTTTATTTATTGAATATATTTTATGTCTATTCTGCATAAATGCTGTAGAAAGTGTATGTTCTCTTATGAATAAGCTGTGGGCGGGCAAAAAATTTGAGGATCACAGTTCTTAAAGTAATGTTAATTCATCATCATCATTGACGCAACAGCCCCATGTTGGGCCTGCCTTTTGACGGATGATTTCTTTTTACGGTTTAGGGTTGTCAGCCCTACAGCCATATTAGAACGAGATCTAGGGTTTAAAATGAATTCTGAATCATTACAAATATCCATTGAACCATCGGGACTCGAACCCGAAACCTGTGACACCGAGCGCCAGTTACTCGGCCAACAGGCCCCCAATGTTAACTAGCAGAGTAAATTTTAAGAAATTCTGCGAAGAATTAAATTACTATCCGAAATCAACACCAAACATAGTTAAGAAAATTTGTTCTTTAGAAAAATACAAGATCGCATAAATTATTTTATTTTCATAAGTACCTTAATGTTCTTTTCTTTGATAAATAAAAACGATGAAGAAACATGGAATTTTGAATACTAAAATTAGTATATGTTTTGCTTTGAGAAAATAAAATTGTTGCATTAGATATATGACAAGAGAAGAAGGTCGAAGAGAATTTCTGTAATAGTTTTGTAACTGTTATTGTTGATATTTGTATTGCGTGTGAAGAAAACCGAAAAGAAAGAAATGACTCGATGAAGAAAAGAATGGCGCCAAATTATATGCCAATTTACCGCTTTAAATGTTCTAATTAAACGAACAATAATTTAAGCTGGATATAACTGTAGTTGGTAAGTTCCGTATTACATGACGAAAGGAATAAACAATGTTTAATATGAAACAAAGGGGGGGGTATATATGGGTGTTGAATTAATTTATTGTAATTTCAAAGCAATAAATGAATCAAACATAATTCGTTCTATGGTGCATATGGGTAGACAAAAACAGAATTGTGATATAAACCGACATTTTAAATGTTGCGTAGCTTTTTTTTAAAGTTCATTTTATTTTGTTATTATTTTATTTTATTTATTTTGTCTAAATTTCCTAATATAAGTTTTAAAGAGGCCCTATACAATGATGAGATATTGTACTATAGTATTTTAAAATATGTCCAAATAAAGTTTTATACTCGTTACAAAATATATTTATAAGATTTGCGTTTTACTTTTACTTTAAAGTTTACAGAAGAATTTATCCTTATTAATTAAATGATACATTATAAAAAATCTATATTTATTCATGTTGAGAAAACTAATTTCATATGATAATGAAATTACCGGTATTTCTTTTACATAAATATGAAATACTAACTATTTTAATGAAAAAACACATACTTTTTTAACATTTATTTATTATACTTTTACTAGAATCGAAATTAATTAATTATTAAAGAATTAAATTATATCAATAATTATTTTTAATATAATATACATATAATGGTTCCTTAATTCTGAAACTCCATAGTATTATTTTTAATGTTATTTCAACATAACAGTAAATAATAATCTATATGGTACAATCTGCATCATTATGATGGAATTTCATTATTAAAATATTCATATATTCATAATATTATTCTATATTATTATATTATATATGTTCATATAAAATATTAAAATATTAATATATATTTCATTTTTAAAATATCATTAAAATATTAGAATCGAAATTAATTAACTACTTCAGAATTAAATTATATCAAGAATTATTTTTTTAATATAATATACATGTAATTGTTCTTTAATTATGAAACTCCATAATACTATTTTTAATATTATTTTGAAACAATGTTTTTATACAAAAATAATAAGATCAATACAATAATAAACAGCAATCAGTATGGTTATCATTATAATGGAATTTCTTTATTAAAATATTAATATATTCAAAATATTATTATATATTATTATATTATATATATTCATATAAAATATTAAAATATTAATATATATTTAATTTTAAAATATTATTAAAATATTAGAATCGAAATGAATTAATTATTTAAGAATTAAATTATATTGGTCAAGAATATATTAATTTAAATTGGTCAAGAATATTATTTTTAATATAATATACATGTAAGAGCTCTTTAATTATTATTTAAGAATTATTAATTAATTATTTAAGAATTAAATTATATCAACAATATTTTTTTGAATATAATATACATGTAATTGTACTTTAATTATGAAACCCCATAATATTATTTTAACATAACAGAATTTTCATACAAAACTAATAAGATCACTATAATAACAAATAGCAATCAGTATGGTTATCATTATAATGGAATTTCATTATTAAAATCTAATTGCCTTATAATGATTCCCACCAGAGTTCTAACAGGTGCGGCTGCTATCAGATACAAGTAGCAAATTCTATTAGCGATAGGTCTGTGGAAATATTTCTCCTGCCAGTGAGTGACAATGGTGGTAATGAACGTGATGTCTGGTTGCTATGGAGATTTCGGACACTGACCTTAAACGATGTGAGATATGCATCTCGTATGGCAGCAGATTTACGAAAGGGAGAAATCGACGTAATTGCCACATCAGTTAAGGATGTGTGATTTCCAAATTAAGTGATTTCATTGTCTATTGTTTTGCTTTTTTTTTTTTTGAAATAATCTTTATTTTATGTACGTCAGTAATTGGAGGTTTCAGTTTCGTTGTATTTTTTTTTTTAATGTGATAAACTGTGATAATAAAAGTGAATTTTTTATTATCATTTTATTTAAAAAAAAAAAAAAAAAGAAATTCAAATGTATAAATTATTTCTTATTTTGTGAGAATTTGTGACTTTTAAGGTATTGATATCTCTTAGATGTTGAAATAATAGAAATTCTATGTTTATTGTTATTTATGTTTATTGCTATGTTTATTGGGTAACAAATTGCTATATTTATTGCTTTATTGTTTATTTATTGGGTATTTACTAAAGAATTGTAATCAGAATTTAATTTAATAATGCCAAGTATTTTAAAACCAAATATACATGTTTTATCTTATTCTGTAAAATATATAAATGCTATCATTTAAAGAATAAGCTATCATTAAAACAAATGAAGCTATCATTTAAAAAAAAATAGCTATCATTTCGAAAAAAATGAAAAATTGGACCTATTTTTATGAAAATATATGTTGGTTATAATTCATTGAGTAGAAAAAATCTGTATAATTTTCTCGCGTATTTAATTGTGTTTAATCTACGAAATTATTAAAATAATTGAAATAATTTACTTCTATTTTAAATATTTAACTAAAATTTGGTGTATTTTCATGAAGGAAAATGAAAGCTATTGTGAAAATGCAATTATATTGACAGCGTGGACATTGCATAGATTTAAAATTATAGTTAAAGTATATTTTAAATGATATTTTATGCTTATTAAATCGTAGTATAAGATAAAAATTACTCATTATTTTCATTTGCTTTTTTTTTATTTCTTTCGAAATTTTCTACTTGTAAATTCTCTTTTCATTTCATATTTTGTGCTATATCACATTTTTCTTAAACTTATTTTTATGCAATTATTGATTAATAACTTATTTTAATCAATGTGTTAATATGATTTTTACAGTGATCACTAGTTTGCTCCTCTAAAAGAATCATGTCCATTTTTTTAAATTATATTTTCTTTTTCTTTGAGCTATTTTTTTTAAATAGTTTGAATTTGTAATTCATGTATTTCTTTACTTATTGTATACAATTTTACTTATTGTTATATAAGTATTAATTAACATATTTTAATCAATGTATTAATACAATTATTTACAGTGATACAATATTTTAATTTTCGTTTAATTTTCTTTGAGTTATTAGTTGAGTTATTTTCTTTATTAATTAACATGTATTTTTTACTTATTGTTTCAATATGATTTTTTTTAAGTATTCGATAATTTTACATTTACTTATCTAGTATTAAAAATAATTCGCCTATTTTATTAATGCTTGATATGATTCTATTCAATTGAACGTTAGAAAAGAAAAAAAAAAATAATAGTGGCTTAAAACCATATCAAATAAATATTATGAACAGGGCTTCTTCTTCATTTTATGTGACGCAAAATCCAATTATTTTCACGGCCACGAAATGCGTAAATGCGCGGTTGGATATTCTATTTAATCGAAACATTTTCGGGCGAAATGAATTCAAGAATTAATTGCCATGATCCGAAAATTCCACGGGATTGCCACAAGCGCAATAAATACAGCTGCTCTCTGCATGCGGTCCCGGAGATTGGGCAACCGTTGTGATTATTAGTCGAGGAAATCATGGGGCGACGGGATCTCATTCCTTAGCTACTGCACGATGAAGGATGATGTCCGAGGAAGAATCTTCCCGGAATATTCTTTAAAAATCGGAATTTGGTGGTCATTAACCGATCCGAAATTTCTTATAGAGAAATGATTTTTTTCTCTTTTTAATGAAGGCTTTGCAATCTATGACGCAAATAACACTTCCTTTTGAAGTACTATGAATAAGAAAACTGCGTGATGTGAGATTAATCCAATAATCCAAGGACATCCAAGTAACTTGATGGGTAGATTCTCTGGTGAAAGATTATATTGCTATGTCAACTATAAAACTGAAATCGTTAAATAAGTTTGAAATATAAATTGAAAATTGTATTCAGAAATAAATAATGATAAAATATAAATAAAAAAAAACGAAAATCATTTATGAATTACATTTTATTATGTCTGAATTTGTTTTATCCCTTATTTTTTCGTCAGAACTTAAATATGTAATGCTTAGTGGTGGTTCAATTAATTTTCATAAGCATAACTGGTCTTCAGATAATATTTAAAGAAAACTGAGACAATAATTTTTTTTTTAAATTCTGAGAGTAAGTTAATTCAAAACAAAATTCGGAGCACGTGACTTAGTATTGGCGGATCGTTAGGCTTGGTAATACATATTTCATGCCAATTTTAAATCACGTGGCAAATGTTTATTTATTTTAAATAAAGGTTTATGAAATGAAAGTTTCTCGGGGGGTGCGACGGAATTATTATTAAAACTAAATATATTTAATATATCTGGTATTATTTTTTTTTCATCAAATATTAACGATTTGTTCAAACAATCCAACAACACAAAAAGTCGAAATACTACTTTACGCTATTTTCATGTTCCTAACTGTACACTGTAAATCCCGGCATCGTACCATAGTACATCCGCCCGATTCGTGGCTTAGATGGTAGGTGAGCATTAGGACGGAGGTTCAATCCTTTGACAGCTTTGTTGTAGACACTGTTTCAAAAAACGAGGAGGCTCAATAGCGTTTGGGATGTTCAGCTTCTTGTCTCGTAAGTCGGACTACCTGTTGGAAGATTTCCGGGTTTCTCCCATACGATACACAAATGCAGGGTAATGCCGGAAGGACTTTTAGGGGGTTTCCCCCTAAAAGTCCTTCCGGAAGACACTGCCCTCCTTCTTCACCGACACGGGGCCAAGTCAGACTTCTACCTATGGGTGCTCTATCACAACAGAAGCTGCCTCTTCTTCTCCATCCATGAGTAGATTACTCATGGGATGTCCGTTCCGCACGGAGTATTAGACAAAACACAAAGAGTACATCCAAACCATAAGCATTGAATTTTTCTTGTTGAGAGATTCTGTAGTGAATAATTTTTTATCAAATTTTTGTTCTTTTTATTAATGATAGTAATTATAATTATAAAAAAAAACTAAATGCCCAACTATGTGGTCAAGGGCGTCAAGAATTTAATAGTGAGAATGTAGAAAGCGTATCAATAGAATTAATAAACAGGAATAAAATTGACTTCAGAAAAGTTGTAAAAGTTACATATTAGTACAATATTTGTCGAGCTTTTTATTACATTATCCGTGTTAGTATTCGTGAGTATTTATTCTCAACTTGTTTCCGAAATCTGACCATTGAACTCATTAATATTTAACAGCCATTTTAAAATGCTTGAATGTAAAATTCATTTAAATCTCTCTTAGATGATTCTGTCGTGATCATTAACACCATCATTTTCAACTCGCGTCAAGTCAGATCGGTATGTTTTTTTATGTCGTATGTTCTAATCCTTGTTGCCTATAACAAGGATTAGAAGCTCACCAAAGCATAAAAAAACATACCGATCTGACTTGACGCGAGTTGAAAATGATGGTGTTAATGATCACGACAGAATCATCTAAGAGAGATTTAAATAAATTTTACATTCAAATATGCATTTCGTTAACAGAGGAATAACGTACAATTATTTTATTGCGTTTTATTTTCAACTATCATTTTTCTAGACATAAAGGTTGAAATGTTTAATGTTTTTTCCTGAAACGTTTAATGCTTTTTTTTAATTATTATTATTATTATAATTCTCAATAGATGAATTATTTTCTAATTTAATAACATGTTATTTAAAATTCAAATAAATACTTTAAAATATTTTTTTTGGTTCTTATTGATATCCCAGGCAATTAATAATTATATTAATTTTTTTTAAAAGTTAACTTTTTAATTTTAACTTAATTTTTTTTTAAATGTTTACTTAATAAATAAAAGGAATTCTCATATTTGTCAAATTTGTCAATCCAAAACGATTCGCAGCAAAAGTATTCTTTAAATGTTTATTTAAAAATTTATTTTATTTTAATTGCAGAAAATTGACCATTTATTTGAAATATTAATTAATTACATATGGAATTAATTAATTAATTAATTAATTAATAATTAATTATGTATTATATACTAATTATGTACTATTAGTTAGTTAATTAGCAATATTTCAGTTAATTAAGTAAATGTTATAAGAATGTGACTTTTAATTGTGAGAATTGACATTGCGGACAAAAAAAATTACATCGATTTCTTTTTATTAAAAATATTTCTTTTTACACTTTATCTGTGGAATACATTTTACTTATTTACTAATATTGTTTAATTTTTTAAAATATTTTTTATGGATGTTATATATTTAGAAATTTTCAAAATTTTGAGTCAAAGTTGATACTTACAATTTTTTTTTTGAAAATATATACTTTTATTATTGTATTAAATTTCAATTTTTCAATTATACGATGAACTTTATATACAACTTAATAAACTATACTCTTTTTTTCTCTACGACAATTTTGAATTCTCAAAAGTATTATCTAAGAAGTAGCTTTCTTCTTCCCGCCTGTATCCGCACAATGACTATACATTTAGTGACTTCATGACTTCTATGACTTCAGTGCATATACAGTTTTACTTCTAAATTGTACATATTATTTATATAAAAATCATATGGTTTAATATCAATAAATTATGTAAAGTTTCAGATCAATAAATTATTTAAAAGCAAGTTTTCAAAGTACCTTATCAGAAAATAGTTCATGAATTTAAAATAGTACCATACGCATATGTAAATGTGTAAATATTTAATAGTTATTAAATATCTAATATTAAATAACTATTTTAGAAAGTATACATTCAAAATGCCTGGGGACGATAATGAAGGAACGATATTTTTTTTTCTGACAGAACTAGATATAACTGCTCCGCATTTCCGTGTCGTTTAGAATTATCCTATCAATTTACTAAGAAATAATAATTAAAGCTAAATAAATATGAAATCATTCTGAAAAATTTCAGAAATATATCATTTACACTTCATGTAACATTAGCATCACATAATAAAGGGATTGGCTGTCAACAAGATTTGATTTGTCGCTCTGCGGTCATTTCGTGTACATTATTAGACTTATTCGTACTTATTTCGTACAGTTTAACGTGGATTGCGAACCACTAACAAATATTCATGCCATCGCCAAGATTCGAACATGAAGCCTTTGGTACCAACGGCCAGATCGGCAACTAATTGACCATCATTCCGCAGGCTGTTGACAAGGGACGATTGCATAATAAATTTTGTTTTAAGATTGCTTTTTATTTAATTTTAAATTAATATATTTTCCCTCCTTTAAATTTTTATGAATTTTTATGGTTTTTAAAAAAAGTTTATGATTTTTAATTTATTAAGTAAATGTGTAAGTAAAACAATTATTATGCAAAATTTTCATTGAATTTTATTCATTTATAATAAAATTATTGAAAAAAAAAGCATCGTAAAAATATTTTTTCTCTCACTAAATTTAATTAGTATTTAATATAAATAAATATCTAATAAAAAAAATATATGGCAAGTTTTCCATGATGATTCTCGGGCATTTTAAATGCCGTAATGGTAAATGGAATGGATATGGTTAAAAATATCTTCTTTAATGTTTCAGAATTCTTGACACTGCTTTGAAAAAGTAGATGTTCGTGGCCCTGTACAAATCGTTTCACGCCATGAGAAAAGGTTACACCATATAATAAAACGTGACTTATGTCAAGGTCAAATCAGAGGGTGTTAAACCCCGCCCCCTCAAACAGCAGCCTCTTATTAGCTGGCACCAAGAAACTTAATTAGATGTTCCTCTTTGGTCTCTTCATTATGTGATGCTAATGGCTATTATCAAAATGTAATTAATGAGAGGTTTCTGAAATTGCACAAAATGACGTGATATTGATTTAACCTCTTAATTATATTTTCTAAGTAAATTGATAGGATTTATATATGATTTATTCATATTTTTTAATTGTATATCAGTAAACCTTATGATATACAATTTTACCAGTAACATACATACCAGTTACTTTTTTATTGTGTATGCCATGGACAGTAAAACGGAGAACGAAAAGACATTGCCTTTCAAGAGAATTTTCAAGAATGAATACTTCGTATTTGCTCATCAAATGAAAGAAAATTTCCACCAGTAAATACTGTTGCGAGGCGTTTTTGAAAGTTGTTACAACCACCATCTGTTCTTTCCATTTCTGAGCGTAATAACTGCATCACACTGTGCCAGCAGATTCGAACATACGTCCCGAGCACCATAATTTCATGTGACACCAGTTGCATAGTTCTGAATATTGACTAACATTGACTTATTCTGCATATTGTTGAGTGCTTTATCTTGAGAAAGTAATGCTACTTCAGACCTAATAAATCCACTTTAAACCGTAAGTCCCTATCTAATATGACTGTAGAGCCCTAAGCGCAGGGCTGACAACCTTATCCTCTAAAAAGAAACCATCTCCTGTCTCTAACTCTGCCAGCAGGCAGACGGCCTTGATTCACCATGGGCAGTAGTGCCAATTAGTTAGTTAGGTATTCTGTTTACCTGTACATCACTACACAATCTCTGTCTCTCTCTCTCTGTATGTATGTATATATATATATATATATGAATTTTAATTTATATTAAATATATATATAAATTTTACCTTTAGAAAAGAATGAAGATAAAAATATAATATTTTCATATCTCTTTACATTTTTTTGTGAATATATCACTGAAAATATTTCTGCTAAGTCATTTATTCACAGTTGCTGTTCATCAGTATTTAATCATTTGTTTTTAAAAACTCCATACATTTAAAAAAAAAAAATAATTGAATTATTTCTTGGTATTGACAACATATTTTATTTTAGGTTCTTTTTTTTAGAATTTTAAATTGTTATAGAGAAAAATACTGAAAACTTCTATGTATATAGCGTTATGCTGAATGCAGATTCCATCCATGCAAATTCCATCGTCATATGAAATATATGCAATACTAAAATAAATTAATTAATTTAATTAATGAATTAAATTATGTACTAACAAAAAAATCAAAAAATTTGTGTTTAAAAATATGAACCTGATTTAATGAACAAAACCAGTGGTTTAATATATCACTTACCTGATTTAATGGGAAACCTGGTTTAGTACGCGCGTCTTAAGTTTAAAAACAAAACTTCCTTTAAGTGAAAATTTTACTTATTTTATATATATTGGAAAAAATAATACAAAAAAATTACTCATTTCTAGTTGGTGAGCTAAATTAAGATACGATATTTTTTAAACCTTACAAGTTTTTTTTTTTAATAGCTGCTTTTTAAAGCAGCAATAAACAACCGTTATCTTATTATAGTTTGTTTACAAGAAAAAATTGAAATCAAAAACATTTACATAATTCAAATCAGAAAGCAGGAACAGTTTTCTTTTGACTTGATATGAAAGGAAGATAACACGTGACAGATGCTGTCATGTTATCATTAAAATTTAATTTGAATATCACGAATTGTTTATTACTGTGCCTAATTAAACTCGCTCGCTACATACGAAATGAGGGCTTTGTTACTTCCACATAACAAACAAAAGAACTAGAGCAAATATCGTGTCACTTTTTGGGTGTTACGAACCGTTATTACACTCAACACGTTATTGTCTGCTATGTGTCGCATTCCAACGCTATTAAGAAAAAAAAATGATAATTTTAGATGGCTAATTTTGTAAGTAATGAAATTTATTTAAAATTACTCTTGATTATCAATGTACATGCTGCTAAGTTTATTTCTGTACGAGACTAAATTATTCAAAATCTGCAATTTTTTGCTGAATTAAAAATATTAATAAGCAAAAACATTAATTAAACCAACAACCTTTAAATCTTGTACAGTAGCAGCTTACTAGCCTTCAAAAGAATTCAGGTTTCAATCCGCTGGTGGCATCCGTTGCTATCGCTGCTTTCAGAAACGATTAGATTCGATAGCAATTCTGACAGCATATGTAAGCATCTCCGTATTCAGACTACTTTACCAGGAGTGGCCAATCCGCGGCACGCCTTGTGTATTTTTCCGGCCCGTGAGATTTATCACACTTTTATAAAATATATTTATTTCAAAATGGCTAAAGTAGTGAAAACTAAAGTTGTTAGCGCTTTTGGTTCAACTTATAACTGCGAATCATTTTTTTCTAAAACACGAAACACTCTCAAACATAGAAAACACTGCAACATCAATTACGATGTGCAAATACCCAAATTGAGATCGATTTGCAAAAACTAAGTGAAAGAATGGAGAAACAAATATCGCATTAGTAAAATAAATATTTTTAATGATTTAATTTTTTTTTATTTCGTTTACATTTATATATTTTTTATATTTCATTTTTAGTGTTATAGTATATTTCATTACAACGTGCGTTTAGTATCATTATTATTTATGTTTACACGTAAGAATAATAGTAAATATGAAAATAATAACTCATTATGTTTCAATTTTTTACACCAAAATAATATCTATAGTGGGTCTATATCTAATATAGGGATATAAAATTTCATATGCGGCCCATGGAGTTATGATGCATTTCCAAAATGGCCCGCAAGATCATTTGGATTGTCCACCTCTGTTCTATACTATAAAAAAATGTCGGACACTTAAAAAGCTCCGACAAAAGCCAATAAACAATCAATAATCTGTCAATAACTCAACTAATAATTTGTCTGTGGGCTGTTTTGTCGTATACATCAGTGGGACCCAAAGCTCATTGATGCTTAGATTAAAAATCTCAAAGTAAGAAGTCGTTGAGTTTTGAACTGCAACGTACATGGCAATAATTACTTAATCATCAAACTTTTTAATCATTTTACAAATACTATCATTATAACTTGATATATATTTGTGTGTTTGTATGCAACAAAATTTCCCAGCTTATTTCTATTTATATAGAGAGATAGACTTGAAGGTGTAACCATCTCACATTTGTGAATCGTATGGGAATAAAACTTCAACTTGTAGTCGCGGCCTTATGGCCGATTGGATAGCGCTCTGGCCACAGGCTTCAAGTTCGACTACTGGCGGTGGAATGGATTTTGTTAGTGGTTCGGAATCCACGTTAAATTGTAGGTCCCATTCTAATTAGCCTAAAGTGTGCACATCATGACGGTCGACCGACAAACCAAACCAAACCGATCAACTTGTGGTGCAAATATGAATGTGAGTCTCTAACTCGGCTGTTTACAACTGCAGTCTTAGTTTCTGAAAATAGCGACAACAACGCATTCAGCTAGCAGATTCAAAACTTCGGCATCCTGCACTCTACTTCCTAGCACAATAGCCTCTTGGTGGGCCAAGACCATGGGCCTATTGACAGATTTCGAAACAGGAGATGATTTTTTTTTCTTTTTACGGGGTTTGGTTGTTTTCCCTACGCCCAACAGTCATATTAGACCAGCTCTACAGTTTAAAGTGGCTTCGAACAACTACAAATATTCATGATACCACCGGGACTCGAACCCAAAACCTATAATACCGAACGCCAGAGCCATCCCGGACTCTAGTTTGAGCTAATTCACAAGTTTCAATTAAAGTTCTGATTTTTATAAATATAAAAAAATAATCAATTCAATATGATTACGAGAGTTCAATTAGCTAATTTCGATAATTATTTCACTAATTGAATAAATTAAACATTAATTATTCCGAATACAACTCGTATTTCCAAATTCTCTAATTCAATTTATATTGTTATTCATGGAAGTTAATTACGCGTGTAATGTTTAACGAACGCAAATCCAAAAAGTTAAATAATAATACAAGAAAAAAAAAAGAAAAGAACAAATGATTTTATGCATATAAGGTCACGAATTACGCGCTTCACAATTGCTTTTTTGTTTTAGTAATGAGTCAAAAATAAAATATAAGCGAAAAAAAAACTTTTGAACTTGAGAAGATGTGTTCCGTAGTTCACCTGGAATTGTCATCCAGTACGATGGTAGCGACCTCTACCACGATTTTTTTTTATATTACACCTGCTCTTTATTTTTAATTTATTTCTTTTTTTTTTTTTATGTGGTCTAGACAAGGTTTTTATTCTTTTCAATTTTAATTTCATGGTTTGTTGGAGAGGTTGTTTTATAATTGACCGTAAAGAGAAACGGAATTGAAAAGAAAATGTCTGACAAACGGCAATTTATTTGACAGGTATAATTATTACATTAGAATTCTGGCAATTGTTATAGCGTTTTGGAAAATTTAATTGTTCTTACGAAAAAATGATACTTAAAAACATTTCAAATAAGAAACTTTTTTTATTGTTTTAATTATAGTAAATTTAGTAATTTGTGGGATATTTGCTAGGGAGAGATTATTTCGTATAATATTTGTTTTAAATATATTTTTTCGTTGTTCTTGGTTTTTGTTTTTCATGTTCCAAAATTGTTATAGTCTTTCCCAAAATACAACGGAATAGTTCCGTTTATTTTTAACAAAAAAGTAGCAATTAAAAATAATTTATTTTTTAATTTAAGTATTCTCTCTTAATTTGCTTAGTCGTATGTGACATTATTTTCATCAATTTTTTACATAAAATCAAAAGAGTGAGATTGAATTTATTTTTTATTGAATAAAAAGTATTATTGAATAATGTTTTGTTCTTAGCTTGAGAAAAATTTATAAAGGGTTTTTAGCTTAAATACAGAGTTAAAATACAGAGTAATTATAATTAAAGTCCCACTTTCAAAATGCTGTAAAAAAAAGAACCACTCGTCACAATGAGTTCAAATTTGAACTGAGGATACTTGAAGGGGGAAAAGGTATGGCATCAAAACAAAGTTCCCAATAAAGTTCCACCGATTTTTCCCATCCAATGTGATATGACCTTGCCGTGGTGTATGGGCTTTCCACTAACAGTGTCACAAATGTTAAATGACTTGGAAGTCATTTTTGTCGTCAAAAAACCGAAACAATCAAGCACATTAAACACTACAGTTGGTTTAATATGCAACTGATGCCAAATATGTTGTAATTTCGATTCAAAATATCACTGGCAGCCGAATTCACTTTCTTTATGCCGCTTACAACGGAATCTATTAATACATTTTGGACTTTTTTTTTTTTTTTTTTTTTCCCGTACCGTTTCACCTTTCTTCAAGTATCTTCAGTTCAAATTTGAACTCATTGTGACGAGTGGTTCTTTTTTTCCAGAATTTTGAAAGTAAAATTTTAATTATAATCACCCTGTATATACATATAGTATTATATAATATATGTATTGAAAATTTTATTATTATTATTGAATTATATATTGAATTTTAGTTATTTTATTTCAAGTGCAAAATTTTCTTTAAATATATTTTGCAAGTTATTATGTTACAAGTTTCTAAAGTTATTCCCTACAGTTATCGTCTTACAAATTCTTTATTATAAAAAATTTCAAATTAATAATACTTTGAAATTTAATCTATAAACGAGTAAAATCTTCTTTACACTATAAAGAAAATTAATTTCCTATCTCAAATTATATCACTAATTATGATTACTTTTATCCATTATACCTTAACTAATTTTCTTGCAACTTTTCCATTCAATTGCACATAAATAATAAACCGTTATTTAATTGAGTTTCTTCAGAAATTGTGCTGGGTCAAAACACTCATTCATTATCGCTGTAACAAAGGCTGATATACTATAAAGCGAGCAAAAACCTCCTCATTTTCTGCGGAATAGATTCGTAAATTCTTTTTATAACCTACATTTTCATAGTTGAGAATCGATGGCACACCCCTTTTGTGATTAGAGAATGGAACCAATCGAGTTTAAAAATATATCCAATTTTACTTTCATTAACTAGAAATTCTGGGTATTTTCCTTAACCCTAATGCACAATGATCACTATATTATGATAAGTGTTAAATTTTTTTGTTACTTATAATAATAATTGTTTTCAACGAAAGGACAATGTCCGATCATGAAGCAATTGTACAATTGAAAATCAATTTAATTTTTTTGGACTGTTGTACTAATTGAAATGTATGCGTTCTATGATTTTGTTTCACATTTTTTTAATTATTCGATTAGATATGAATTAAATTATTGAATGATTTTAAGATATTTTTTAAAGCGAGCACGTTTTACAGAGGGTATATGAGAATAACATTTGTCGTGAAATTGCATTAAATAATAATTTGTATAAACAGTGTAATTTTCTTTTAAATTTTTAGGAAGCAATTTAATTGTAATTACTTACATCCATTGAAATACTTATTACTTGTCCAAGGATATACTTATTCTTTAGCAGAATCGCAACATTTCATTTTGTATAAATAATAATATATGACTTATCAAACGTATACTATAAATTAATATTTTTTTATTAATTTAAAATTATTAATTAATAAAAATTATTTCTTAATCATTATTAATTTCCATATTAATTTATCACGAATTTTTTATTAATATTCTATAATTATTATTTTTCCTTGATTATTATTTTTAATAAGTTTCTAATTATAAATTATTATCAATTTATTCATTAATTACTAAATTGATAATTATTAATTTTTATAACTATTAATTTATAATATTAATTAGTAATTTAATTATTAATTTTCTTTTAAGGTTCAGTGGAAAAACAATTTAAATATGATAAAATATTTTCGCAATATTTTGATTGCACAGGATGCAAAAAATTCTAATTACATCTTAGAGATAAAGAGGAGTTTGAATATTTACGAAGTTTGAAATAATTTCTACTTCATGAAAAATAAGTATCAGCGTATGTTTTAATTGTTGAAGGATTTTATCGTAAGAAATTGTAAGATAAATTTTTTATTATTATTTTTTTTCCATTTAGAATAATTTTAATGTAAAGATGTAGTGTGCAGGTTAGGCAACCAGATTGTAGCTGGGTGTGTTTGGATTGAAATACTTGAGGCCCAAGTTGGAGAGCTCACAGCTTTGTTTACACATGCACAAACACCACACACATGCAATTAGAGACATACAATATTTAACACATTTAAAGATATATAATTATAGATTCTTGGAAGGACACCACTTCTAAGCCGAAAATAAAGATACTGAAATATACTTCCTCACCACGTGAGAGTCTGTAGGCCACCTGACAATTTCTTCTGAACTCCACAGGTTCTTGCCACTGCGTAGCTGGAAGCATGGTTACAAAAAAAAAAAAAAAAAAAAAAAAATTAAGCGTACATATGTGTGTTTATTGTCTCTGAAAATGTTAATTATTATTATGTGATAATTGTAGACGAATTCAAGAATGATTATTTCATATTGTTGCACTATAGTTGAAAGAAAATATTTTCTAAGAATTAAGATCAAGTCAGTGATCTTCCAAGACAAGAAATTATATATATGCAATGTTAATTTTTTTTTTTATCATTTCTTTTCAGTTTCTGCACAATCAAAATACTACGGTAAACTCATTGGTGATTTCAAGACATTTGCTCATGGAGTTAAAGGAACAGTGTACATTGCAAATGAAAACACATTTTTCATTAAAGATTTCGAATATGATGGCCAAGGACCAGGTATGTGTTTTAGTTACATATTTTATCATACAATAATATTAGTCTTGATTTCTATCTATTTCAATTTTTTAAATTAAGAATTTTATTTTGAAGTACGTTATGTATTCAAAAAACTGTTTAACATCAATTATAATGATTATCAAACTGAAATTTATGAAGAACGTTGTTCGACATTCTTTAATATATAAATATTTTTGAAATTAAAAATGAAATTATTTTAATAAATTTAATTATAAAAAGTTTTGTAAAAATTTAAATTCTTAACTATTAAAAAATCTTTATGATCAATCCAAACAAATGAGTTTTAAATTCAAATTTAAATTTTAAGTTTTACGAAGCTGTAGATATATTCCATTTAAATAATTTTTAAATTTATATTTAAAAACACTTATAAAAATTATTTTATGCATGATATGCTTTAAACCACGCATGAATTAAAATAAGATGAATCCGAATACATTTGTCCATTTTGCACGTATCTTATGTTATATTTAGTTAGTGTACTTTATAGCTGTTCTTTGCTGATTCTTCTCAGATAAGTTGGATTCCCACCAGATACTAAGATCGCATTTCAATGTCAACCAATTAGAAATTTGAATACAAAGGAATAATATTTAAATTAAATGACAATCTGCAAAATGCGGTATCACTAACTGACTTTAAAACTCACGTCGTTTACCGCCAACATGAGGAATGAGTCGCCAAGAAACCAGACTTCCCACTGTCTGGCTTTCGACAACGTGATATTTTATAAAACCGGTGGAAATTTACTTTACACACACAACTTACAAATAATATTTCATTTAACGCCGGACATTGCGAAGCAATTAGGCATCAATTTAGAATTGTATTCTGTAAAATTTGCCAGATGTCAAATGATAGATAACTTTAGGGACGAAGCTATGATAACTTAAGGAATTTTTTTTTTATCTAACAGTAAGACAAGGATGCATTTTAGTATATTATTTTTTATTTAATTTATATATGTATAAAATTTATTTTATAAATATGTATATAAATATATGAGTGTCTAAAAAATAAAATAAAAAATAAAGAAAACGTCTAATATAATCCTGCTTTAATTTAATAAACGGAATTTGAAGGTAATTTGATGTCTATCCACGCTTCAATTTTCTGTCCGTTTTTTTTTTTTAAACACTGGATTGCCGCATGTTTTTTATATATATATGTCATTAAACAGCTTACGCTATATGTCACTAAACAGCTTATAACACGCCGCACATATATGTCATTAAACAGCTTACGGATAGGTGACAAAGTACTTAAATGCTTTGCTTTAGGGATAACTGTGTGAGCTATGGAAGTTATACTTAATATATCAGTTATGAATGACTGAAATGATTCTAAGTATAACATTTCCGTTTGTGCACAGGAGTATTTAGAAATAAAAAAAAAACCTTAAAGTTCAAAGACAATGAAATAAAAATCGCAAAATCCCAATGCAGTCATTAAGAAATAAAGTGATTTCTTTTTTTTAAAAAAAATGAAAGAAGGTAGAGAAATCTATCTGAATTTCCATTTTCTGTCCTAACAATGAAAGGAATTTTTTCGCAATTACAGATCTTCGCTACAAAAACTTCTCATGCAATTTGTTGAAATGATCATTTGTTTCGAAGATGATGAGGATAACATAGATAAAAAACTTAAATCTAGCATTTAAAGTAAACTTATCTTTGCTTCCGAAAATTGAAAATAATAATTACAACAATTGGTGCGTTACATTGTTTCATCATATTTCTAAAATGATAAATATGTGGGAATTATTTTTTTTTTCAAATATGCTTGTGAAACACAATAGTATTCTGTTGTAAATGTAGTAACGAATTCAAGGGTAATTTTCATGTTTGAGAACTCTTTTTTTTAAGTGCAGTTTTTACATTGTTCAAAAATGATTTTTTAAATGGTGTATTGTATCTCAATTTTTAGATGCCTTTTTTTGGGGAGACTCTTCAGAAAATCCTACTGTAGAAGGATTCATAGTACCCCTCGAAAATGGAACAACGTAAGTTTTTATTTTTTATTTATTTATTTATTTATTTTTTTATTTTTATTTATTTATTTATTTTGTCATGTCGCATCATATGTAGTGCCTCGCAAAATTTTCGTATATGTGTAATTCTAGTTCTAATTTTAGGAGGGAAATTTAAATATTTCAAAAAAATCTTAACGGGAGAAGAAATATTAAGTTATTTCTCACTAATACAGTTTGGTTTATTAAATATAATTTTTATTTTCCAAATTTTGAAATAATTAAAACAGCTATAATTTAAGCCTATATAAATGTCATAAAAGTTTTCGCCTACGATTTAGATTTTAACATTAAATTTATCTGTTTTAAAATATTTTTGGATCATAACTAAAGAATATTCTTTTAAAAAAAGCATGTCATAGTAAAATTACATGTAATCGTTTGTAATAATAATAAAATATTTATAATATTTCATGTAATCCATAAAAGAACATTGAGAATATTTGTGAGTAACAGTCATTCTAATATCACGTATTATTGTATTTAAAACAAATTCCTTCTAAATATTAGTCAAGTTCAAATAAAATAAAAATTACGCTCAAACTAAATTAAAAATTCACAGCAATTATTTTTTTTTAAATTTTTGCTTAATAACTTTTTGATTTAATAATTAAACCAAAAAAAAAAAAAAAAAAAAATTCAAACAAACAATTCCTTTAGAAAAAAAAAATCAATAAAAAATATATGTATGGAATGCTTTATTTTTATGTATTCCAATTATTTCCTGAAGAATGTTTTATGTGATATTGTGAGAACTTAGAAACGTTCTTAATATATATATATATAGTTATTATTATTGATTCTACTGTGAGTATCTTTTTGAATTTGGAACGAACAAGCTTGCAGATTTCTCACCGATTTATTATGAGACATATTGCTCATGCCATCTTCGTCACGCCAGTAGATCCTTGGACCCTTTCAGCACCATGTAAAGTGCAAGTACTAGCGGGCCCCACATGAAGCAGGTTAGAGCCACAGGGTTGGGCGCTAGATTGTAGTGTTGTCGGTTGTTTGTGCAGCTGGATCTGGGTGTGGTTCAGTTGAGACACAGGTTTGAGAACACACAGCTTTATTTACATGAGCACAAACACGACACAAATACAATATTTAACACACAGCATGTAGCACATTTAAAAACATCTAATTAAAGATTTGTGAAAGGATTCCACTTCTAAGCCGAAAATCCTCTTATTTCCTCTCGGGGTGAGATAATGTAACTAACAGCAGCGCCGGTTGCGCTCTACTTCTTCTCGGATGAGAGTCTCGATGTCTACTGAACATTTCTCCAGAACGCCATAAGGGGCATTCTTGCAGTGCGAGGGAGGAAGCACGGTTACAATATATATTTTTTTAATTTTTATCGTGGTTTGCTTTCTTTCTAAAAACGTTATGCGTTTCATAGCTGTTTTAGGGGACAGCAGGATAGGCTACCAGATTACCGTCACGGTCAAATTCATTACGGGACGTATGATCACATTAAGCATACCATCGTATAGTCACGTTAAGCATACCATCGTATAATCACGTTAAGCATACCATCGTATAATCACGTTAAGCATACCATCGTGCAGTCACGTTAAGCATACCAACGTGTAGTAAGCACGGTTTGGTCCTAGATGGTGTTACATGCACCATCTAGGACCAAATGAGTGTAAAATAAAAATACCTGACATTTAAAAACAACATATAATAACAATTGATAAAAAGGAAATTTCTATTAAGTTTTAATTGGGCCTGAATGTCCGAGTGGCTAGCGCTCTGGCGCTCGGTACCACAGATTTTGGATTCGAGTCCGTAGTGGTTCGGAATCCACTTTAAATCGTAGGTCCCGGTCTAACATGATCGTAGAGCGCTGCGGGGGTATTGTTATTCGGTGTCCGTAGCTTATCTTCAAGCTACTCGCACCTCCTGGGTAGTGTAAAATGAGCAACGTCTGTGCAGCTCTTGCCTTAAGGCTTCCAAAACAATTACCAGTGTTTGCCAGGTACATTAGAACAAAAAGCAATAATTAATTTTTCATTCTATGTAATCATTATTATGTTCTCTCTGTTGAATATAAACATTTACAATGTACTTAAGTGTCATTTGATTTTGCAGCGACCAAGTGCTAAAGCAATACAACGGCCAAAATTTAATACTAGTCCTTCCTGAGGGAAAATTTGTAAAAGACATCAAGTCCTTATCTGTGTGGTGTCGGAAGTTTTCGGTAAGAAGTCGAATACATTTTTTATAGCAATTCATATATTTTTAGATTGATAATAAATTGTATGATATTCTAGGAAATAAAAAAAAATATTGATTCCTTCACAAATTTGAAAATAAATCTTTACATTCCAATATTATTTTCAAAAATAGTTATAAAACAGCAAATTGGGCTCTTCTTTGAGTAGCCGCGATACCAATGCTGACTAGAAGTCTCTTGTCCTGGTCATTGTCTATCGCAGGTGTTCTTAGTGCAGAAGTCGGCGACTGAGCACTTTTCTTCCTTCGGAACTTCTAGGGGACCATCACGGGGATAGTTCACTCTCTCTCTCTCGCTGAGCTTCTGCGGCCTAATTGCCAATAGGCTAGCGCTCTAGCCTTTGGTACCACAGGGTTCAGGTTCGAATCCAGGTGGTGGCATGGATGTTTGTTAGTGGTTCGAAATCCACGTTAAACTGTAGGTCCCGGTTTAATTAGCCTAAATTGTTCATAAGATGATCGTAGAGCGACAAACCAAACCTCAGTCCCTTTTTTCAATGTCTTCAGGACCTTTTTTTATGTATTTCCAGTTTACACACCCTTCATTCATTATTGGCTGGAATTTCCTCGTAAACTCCGCCCCTAGGCCTATAGATCTTGCCATTGTTAGCGGTGAACACCTAATCAGATCGAAGAGGCTGCCAATCCTTTGTGTAGGCCAAAGGTCAATTTCACCCATACAGGCGACATTTTCCCCAAACATATGTGCTTATCTCCTATCAATCGCCAAAGCATTCTGTTTCCGTTCGGAAGAGACACCCCATCAAAATTCCAGATAATTTCATAAATCATAGCTATCTTAAAAAATTTTCGTTCTTCACCACTCCCAAGACCCCTCCAATTAACACTTCTTACCGGTCATTCTTTGATCAGATCCTATTAGCATCCGGTAAGGACCAGAGACCATCCTATGCATACCATCCCAACAGATATACATAAAATATACCACCACAACACACGAATTATACAATAATTACAAACAATTTTCCCTTAATACAAAAAAATATTTATAAGTACATATTGGCACCCATATCGACACGACAAATAAGAAAATGTATTTAAAAAATATATAAATATGATCAAGTTATTTTTTTATTGAAGTGATATACATTTTTTTAATTAATTAAGTTCCTCTTATATATTTCAGGTAAATTTCGGAAGCATTCTTATACCATCTGATGACTTGCCCTTTGAGAAAAGTCTAGGACCTCTACCGACTTTGGCCCACGGTGTGCGGTCTGATGATGTTATCATACTAGACTCCAAAACCATATTCATTGCCAATTTGTACTATGATGGAGCTGGACCAGGTAAAAGAGTTGAAGAACTGATGTTTAAAATGTTTAATTTTACATTCCTGTTACTGTAATAATTAGATTTAAAAGTCTAGACACACTTGCATTCATCCATAAAACCCTGTACATTATACTATTGCTTTCAACTGATTCATTTTATTTTTCATTACAGATGCGTTTTTCTTAGCCGGTAAGGGTGTGAAACCAGATGGCAAAGGGTTCAAAATTCCCGATGAAAATGGAAGGTAAGTACTTGATATTCTTTTTTTACATTCAGTCATTTTTTTTTATAAGTTTATTTTAATTTTTTAAAATTTACTCTATATTCATGAATAGATATTTGATTTAATTATTACTCTAAGATCGTGTGTCTTAATAAATTTATATTTACTTATATATATCCATTTATTTAGACACATGGTCAATTGAAAAGATTGTTGTCTATAAGCAAACTAACTGGTCAGCAGATTTATTGACAAATTTTATCGCAATAAAGATTTCTTTCATTGACGTGAAACTTCTTCGCTGCATGAGGATTGGTATTGGATGTTTTTAAATGAAGATTGGGTGTTTTTATTTTATTTTATTTTTTGTACACGATTCTGTCTGATCAAAATTTCCAAATTGGAACCTTGGTGGCCACTGCTGTGTCTTTCAAGGATAATGCTTCTACAAGGTATCCCTCACTATCTTCAACAACGTCAATTTATTATCTGATTTGCATTCACAAGCTAAATGGAATTTAGTACAAAATAAAACACTTTCACTTTCACAGGCAATAAGAGATCATTAGTTTTGGTTAATGATGTTAAATGAAAAAGAAAGAGTAGAAAGTAGTGGAACCTCGCTGTTACGTGGTTCAAAATAACTCAGAAACAATCATAACGCGGATAGTCCGATACCAGCAAAAGAGATTTGTCGTCAAATCTAAAATAATCTTTTCTTTTTATTAGATATGAAGAAACTTTTATAATTATGCAAACTTATTTAATAATAAGTTTAATAATAAGTAAATACGCTGATACCTTTAATTCTATATAACAACACACACACATATATATAACGGTATATAGATGACGAGACTGGCCGAGGGACTAGCGCTCTGGTTGCTGCCATAGGCTTCAGGTTCAAATCCTGGCGGTGGCGTGAATGTTTGTTAGTTCAGAATCCATGTTAAACTGTAACTCCCGGTCTAATTAGCCCAAAGTGTGCGCGAAATGACCGTAGAACTACAAACCAAACCAAACTGACTCTTTGTGTCGCAGGTTTCGAGTTCGAGCCATGCATGTTTGTAGTGGTTCGGAATCACCTTAAACCGCAGGTCCGGTCTAATATGTAGAACGTTAGGTGTTGGGCTGACAACCTTACCCCGTAAAAATAAAACAACTTCTCACGTCTAGAAACCTTTCAGTAAGGCTGACGGCCTTTGTCCAGCATGGGGATGTTGAGCCAATGAAGAAGATATATATGTAAAGATATATGTATATGAAGACTATATTATTTATGTGTGTTGTATGAAAGGGGCTCGAATTATGTAAGACGTACTTATTATAAATTTAGTGACATATGAACAAACATCAAAAAGGTAATTAACCAACCAAAAAGAAAGATGTGACATTCATTTCTGGCCACTACTGCAGAAGTCAAATCAATATAAAAAGGGAATAGCTGACTCGGGTTTCCAGACTTACGAAAGGAGCGGTTACAACAGTACATATTCAACCTTATGATCCAAAAATCTATATATCCATGCATTTATTAATAATTTTTTAACAAATGAAATCAAATTTTTTTATTATAGGTGGAAATGTTGTTAAATTAGTGTTCTACAGATTGTGCGCTGTAGACGACCTCGATGCATTACATTTAATTTTGCTAACGTGCATTAAAAAAAGGGGGTATCCAATTTCCCATCCAGTTGCTGTCTCTTCGTCGAAAATAATCCCAAAATATTGTCTTCATTCAATTCACGACAAGATTTCAACTAACCAAGATGACAATCCCAAATTGAGCGAAGAAATTCGGAGAAATAAGGTAGTGAAACGGACAGGTGTCAATGTGATAAGCCTGAAGTGAAAGAGGAGATTGCAGAAAATTTCAGAGAATTATTTGCTCGAATCTCCCAGAAAATCAATGAGAAGATTATCCTGTCGAGTTGGAATTTTATACGGAACATATCAACGTATTATAAAAAAAAAGTTGAAATGTCTTACGTATACATTATGAAAATTGTGCTGCAATCGAAAACAACTGATAATATTAAGAAGTTACAATAATGCGATTGGTGCAGGAAGAGGTTGTACGATTAATTTATGCAAACAGAAGGTTCACACTTTGGCCATATGTTTCAATTTTCAGATCATGAATTGAACTATTCTCATCAGAATATGAGCTTTAATTTATTAAAAAAACAATTTTATTTCTGTTATACATTACATTGCTTTATGTAACATTAGATGTTGCAGTATTGCATTGATATATACAGCATTAATAGGCAATATATTAATGTTGCAATATTAATTCAATAGGCATTGTGTTTAGTTTATCCATTCTATCTAATAACTCTATTATCCTATAACGCGTGTATAACAATTGTCTTCAAATGGTCGCAGCACAGCGTATTGTTCTGGTCGGTGAAAATTACTTAAATATAAACCATCTTTTATAGATTTTTTTTTTGTAATTTTATTATGCATGAATTTTTTAAGATTTAAAAAAAAAAAACTTTTAAATGAATTTTAAAATTATTTCATAATTACTTTAAAACCGACTTATGTTATATCTAGCGATTTTAAATATTCTTTATGAAATTAATGTTTCTTTTCCAAATTTTACAGCCTGGAGAAATTACATGGATACAACGGTGAAAACGTAACAATACAGCTTCCTGGAGAGTTGACAGTGTTCGACGTCGACTGGTTGGCGCTTTACTGCATTCGCTTCGAACAGAATTTTGGCCACGTCTACTTTCCTGAACAAGCCAATATTCCCGCCAATATCGAGGATTTGAGAATGGCCGTCAGTAAGCAGAAACATCAGCCTTTCGGCTTCTATCGCACATTCCGTTTTTAAATAATGCTATTTTTTAATTTCATTATATGCTAATTTAATGAGAATTAGCTTTGGCACTTGCTCGTTGTAACTCAGCCCTATTGCTTGGCGATATTACCCCAACATTGACGATTTAAAAATGGCTGTCAACAAGCAGAGACGCCAACTTTTCAGTATTTTTTTTCGTCTTTCCGTTTTTGAATGCTTCTCTTTTTATTCCATTATATATTAGTTAAGTAAGGAATTAATGTTGATATTTGTTTATTCTAATTGAATCCAACTTTATGGCGATATAATCGCCAATATTAAGGATTTGAGAGTGGATATCAGTAAACAGAAACATCAGCCTTTTAGTTTCTTTGGCATATTCCGTTTTTGAATGCTTTTTTTTATTATTCCATTATGTATTAATTAAATAATTAATTAGCTAAGGTATACCTGAATACTTGGTGATTAATATCACCAACTGGCGACTTTATGAAAGTGGTTAAATAGAATGGAAAAATAATTTAATAAAACGGAAATAAATACAATAGTTTTATTACGTTATAAATTAACATTTAATAGACACTTTAAATAAAAATACATTCAGAAAACAATGTACTATATATTGGAGACCAGGGTTTCGAAATTCCTGACAAATTTCTCAAAAAATTGTAATTGTCGGCTGAATTTGTCTCTACATAAATTCTAATGAGAATCTAAATGCTGTCAACTCGTTGTCACGATGTTATTTTTTCTTGTTGTTGTTTTGTTGATACCTCAATCGTTCATAATGAGCAAATTTGTTACCCGGCTTAAGAAATCGTTTCTTAGTAGCAACAGCTAGTTTTATAATATATATATAGATATCCTTGATTGAGCTCAAATTCCTGCTATATTTGTGGAAGAATCCATCATGCTAGTCCAATTTCTCCACAAGTATCCCTTTTGCAATTATTCCAAAATAGTGAAGTCCATTTTAATTCATTGTAAACGCTAATGAAACAAGCTCGAGAACTACATTGGATTCCATGTACTAGTATCTTTCTGCTGGACTTTTGATTTAGCTGACCAGATATCACTCATGATAAAAGAGTTTTGGATTAAGGAACGTTTGATATCCCTTTGTCTCTGGGTGTTTGTAGAGAATATCTCTTTTCGAATCTTTAAGATACTCTTTGTCAATAGACAATACAGCATTTTGCTTCCTTATTTTTTTGAACACATGTTTGAACATTGTGATTGATAAGTTTGTAAGATATTATTTTTTCTTGTTCTTTATTAAGAAATAATGAAAATAGAGGAGCCTGAATCTCAGATTCAGTTCAATATTGCAATATTTCTTCGGATATTTTTTGATGATTCACAAAAATTTCAGAATACAATTTTCAATTTACGATACAAGAGATTTCCATTGAACAGATAGTGCTGAGACCATGTTACTTTATTGACTTCCCATTTCATAATACCGCTAAGTAATCGGGCAGTTATGATGAACAAATGCTTTATTTTTTTAAACTTATCTTACCGTATTTCTGCTATAAATTTTGCTCAATAACTAATCATAAATTATATAACATAATCAAAGAAGAGCTTTTTTAAATATTAGCATGAAAATATACTTTTAAGCTGCACTTGTTATATATATATATACCTGCACTTTATTTTTTAATTATTCTCAACATTTATATTTTTTCTCACCAAGGATTTCATTAGGCTTGTACATAGTGCAAAATACTTATTTAAATAATAATAAAAAATGTTAATTTTTTATCAAGTTCAAGAACTTTGTTGGATATCTATTCCAGCCCTTCAAGTAACAAATTAAAGGACACGTTTTCTGGTAATCAGTCAAAAATAACTTTGAAAAATTATGTTTCTGTTTCAGAAAAAAATTTCTTTTAGATGAAAATTCAAATTTTTGATGAAGGTTTGAATAGTTTGCAGGAAAGTTTGACTGGACTTAAATAATGTAAACCAAAAGCTTAGTAGTAGACTTAAAACTTTAGTTTAAAATAAAATTAAGTTTTAAGTTCGCAGTTTTTAAGTTAAAATTTTAATCATTTAAGATAGTTAAAAAATTGTGATGATAATGAAAATATATAGGTTATAAATCGTGATTATGATGTATAAGATTTAGGATTTAAATAATGATATCGACATAGTAAACAAACTTTTTATTAAATAATGACTAAAGTTTATTTTAAAATTTAGCAAATATTTCTCTTTACTATGCCACATTATCATAATAATCATCTGTTTAATACTACTAGTTTAAATGACTACTGAATAGTCATTTTAAATTGTTTATTCAATTAAATATTTAAAAAATTACTGATGAAACATGCTCCTGATGATAATATAAATGTTTCATTGACTGATTTCTGCATTTTAAACTTCTTTTCCTGTTTTTGAACCTGTTTACACTATTAATACTCTAAACATCTATACACAAATAATATTTTCATATTTGTTAATTGATTCTTCTGAAAAAAATATCTTATAAAATGACTAAATCTCCAAAACCAATCTTCTTCATCTTACATTACAAACTATGTTCTTTTTTAACATTTTTGTAAATAATTTTATGCATCTGATGGTTTTGTATCTTCTAACTTTATAAGTTTTGTAACCTATGAAGTCACTAATAAAAATGTTTTTTAAACTATTTTCTGTGCACATTCTATCCATCTGACACAAAAATATAACTTCTATCCATTTTACTCTTAATCGAAACTTTCCTACCTTTCTAACCTTTAATTTCTAAAAAATAATTTTTAATTTTTCCCACAATGCACGAATCTAACAAACGTTCTATATACTCATTCTTAATATAGTATTTCTCACATTCTATTCAAATTTAATGTAAATTGATAAAGTCTTTAAAAAATGCATAAAATTTAAACATTGATATATATATATATATATATATATATATATATATATATATATATATATATATATAAACTTTCTCTTTACGTGCAGGAAAATGTATATAGAGAAGAATAAAATCATTTTGTAAAAATAGAATTAACTTCCTTTACTCGTCTATTTTAAATTGATAGCAAATTAGAAATTATCACATGCATTTTTTAAAAAAATAGTAATTTTGTATACAAAAAATTAACAAAATTCGTGTAAATTTATGCATTAAAAATTTATGTAATATTTCCCATCTTACTTCGTAAGATAAATTTACAAGAATATTTTTCTATAAGCTTTAAATAAGAAATTAGTTTATAAATTCTTTAAGATAAATTATATTATGATTAAATTAGACTATGATTAAAATGTAAGTCAATTAATAAAATTATAAAAAAATATTATAAAAACTGTCGATGCAATACATAAGAATCGTTATTAGTTTTATATGACCGCTGTGTGTAAAATAACTTAAACTAAACAAGATTATAAGAATTCCACATATTATAGTTTTTTTGTAAAAGAAGATGACAAGGCTTTTAATTAAAAAAAAAAAGAAATAATAGATTAAACATTTTCCTAACCCGAAAATGGATCTCAAACTCAAAATTCACTGTTAATTCTAGTTTATTAATTTTTTTTCAATTTAACATCATCGTTTTTATTACAAACTTTGAAAATTCCTTTTTTTATATATAAAATATTATTTTACTTGATCTAATGAAAATGGAAAAGATAAATATAATAGAAATATATTGAAAGACAATATTGAAAATCATTAAATCATTATAATACTATATACAATATTTAAAACTTCTATATTTTTCTTATTATGTTTTATTGCATTGCACTACTAAATAAGATATTTTTATCTTCTTGTAAACATCATTCTTACTAAACATGATAATTTGGGGGAATTTCAGGTAAGTAAATCTTTTTAAGATGTTCTAATATTGCATTTCTGATGTTTAATATTTAATATTAAGATGTTTAAAATGCATTTCTTTATACAATGAAATCACCCCATTATGCATTTTCTTGTAAGACGTCCCTTTCTGTTATCAAATATAAAAAACTGCAAAATTTAAAAACAAATTTTCCCACCAAATTTATTTAAAAAATAGAATGATTAGCCAGCATTGAAAATAACTTAATCAAACAAATCTTAATCAGTAATATTTTAAAGTATTCTGTGTTTCAATTTTAAAAATGTTATTTAAATTTTGAATGTTTAGGAATTAATTATATTAATTAAAAAAATAAATTTGTTCTTATATATATTTAGGGCTTTAATTAAAAATATCTATTTTATAATTATGCCTAATTTTGTCTTTTAACTATAATGCTAAATATTTTTGTTCAATGTTTATTTGATTGCTGTATGGTGATTGAAGATTTTGAATAATAATTTCATTACCGAGAGATTTTAGAGCTAATTTAAAAATTCGTGGATGAATGATTGCAATTACAAAAAAACTTTACTAAATTACTTACTTACTAAATGACTTACTTTTTTACTTACTAAATGACTTACTTTTTTACTTACTAAATTACTTTCTTACTTAACTATTTACTAAATTACTTATTTACTTTGCTACTGACTAAACTACTTACTTACTTCGCTACTAACTAAATCACTTACTTTTTTACATATTTTACTAAATTACTTACTTTTTTACTTATTTTACTAAATTACTTACTGCTTAACAACTTAGTTACTTGCTTTACCGAATTATAATAATAAAGAACAAAAATAGCAGATACAAATCACCATCAAAAGATGTTCCACAGTCGAATTTTAATTTTCTCCATTTTGTGTACAGATATGCCGAGCGAAGTCACCACGACCCAAGGCCGATCTGCTGCAGAGATGAGTTCCGCCGTTTCGAAGTACATGGACGGCAGCTACTACGGTAAACCGATCGCCGACTTCAAGACCAACGCTCATGACGTTAAGGGCACCGTATTCGCCGCCTCCGAAAACACGTTCTTCATTCTCAACTTCAGCTACGATGGAGAAGGGCCGGGTAAGCATTTTTCTTCTGACAATAGCACCCATAATATTTTTGTTTAGTAACGTGATGAGATTTGGGTCATTTTCACACAGAAAAGTAATAAAAAAAATGCATGAAAATGCAAAAAAAAATCTTAAAATGTTGAAAATTTCTTGTGAAAAATTGGCAGTTAGAGCTTACGTAGAAAATTAGAAAGTAGTAGAAAATTTAAAGTTCACACAGAGGATTGCACTAGGTGACAACTTTTCTGCATAGAGGCTAATAAATTATGATAAACTTTTATTTAAAATTTTCCATGGTGTCCATGGTGGGATGTTATGCCTGAAATTTCATACTCTCGGCGCACTCTTGACACAGTGGATCTGGGAATGTTGAATTCCCTAACGATTTCCGAAATGGCATGACCCATGCGTCTAGCTCCAACTAACATTCCGCGTTCAAAGTCTGTTAATTCCCGTCGTGCGGTCATCGTCACGTCAAAACCTCTTCACATGAATAACTTGAACAGAAATGAAAGCTCTGCGAAAGCACTGCGCATTTATACCTGTTCTACGCGATGCTACTGCCATCTGAAAATTTGCATATTGCTATCCCATGACTTTTGTCACTTCAGTGTATGTACTTTCATTTATTAAAAAGTTATCAGGATTCATGTTCATGGATATATCAATCAATCATCAGTTATCAAGTTCATGGATATATCAATGTGTGGATCACAGAGTATGCTATAGTTAGATAGCAAAATAATTCAGACTTTTGATGCAAGTTTTTCTTCGTCTATGTACTGAATAAACTCCTGGGTAATTACGACTAAACACTTTATCTTCGTAACATGTGGATGAAAATAAATAAATGAAAATTAATTAAAAATTTTATCTCAAAAGCAGCTACTTAGGTACTTAATATTGAGTAAGTTTCATGTATTAATTATTAATTTAATTTTTTTCTTATAAATAAGTTATTAAGAAACAGTGGAATAGTGTATGGCATTTTCATATATAAAAGAAATGGGGACATTTTTATTTCTTTGATTTTGTTGCTTGTGTTCATAAATGAACTGATAAACAGTATTAGTAATTTCCCTTATACAAGTAATGTATTGGATTCTATTTGATTATAGATGCTTACTTTTGGGCGGGAACAACTGAAAAACCATCTCCTGAAGGTTTCATTGTACCAGATGAATTTGGAACGTAAGTAACAAATTAATTAATACTTGTAATATTTTATACATAAATTCATATTTGTTGATATTGTCAGACAGTTTTTGGTGCTAGAATTTTATTTGTTTAATCAATAATTTTAATATATTTTTTGAATTAATAATTTTATATTTTTATGTTAAATGAATAAATGAGCCATAACTTCATTTATTTTCATAAAATTAAAAAAAGACTAAATTGTTGTAATTTTTTTTAGAAAACAAGTTCTGGGCAAATATGATAATCAGAACATCGCCATCACATTACCTGACGGAAAGAAAATTTCCGACATCAAATGGCTCGGTGTGTGGTGCAGAAAGTTTGCAGTAAGTATGAATATACATATTTGGAATCAAATGAATACAATCAATGAATACAATAATACAATTTGGAATACAATAATTCATTTGGAATCAAATGAATACAATAAAATTCAAAATTCTAATTTATTATTAGATGTAACAAAGTCTTCAATTTACCGAGAAGCTGCAATTTACTAAAGGATATTTTAATATCCGAAGCTCATGGCTCAGCTACTAGTGG
Source organism: Caerostris darwini (assembly GCA_021605075.1). Lineage (NCBI taxonomy): Eukaryota > Metazoa > Arthropoda > Arachnida > Araneae > Araneidae > Caerostris > Caerostris darwini. Next base: position 160,759 of record BPLQ01004437.1, read on the forward strand.
CAACGCTCGCCGTTGTTGAGCATTAGAACTGAGGTTCAATCCGCTGGCGAACTTTATTGTAGACACTGTATCATAAAACAAGGCTATTCAAAGGCGTTTGGGATGTTCAGCATCTTGCCTAGTTAGACAGACTAACTGGCGGGAGTTTTCTTCCATACGCTAAGCAAATGTGGGCTAATTTCATCTAAAAATCCTCCCGGAAGGCATTAGCCTCCTTCTTCAACGATACGGAGCCAAGTCAGCCTTCTACCTACGGGTATTCGATCAACAACAGTGGCTTCCCCCTTTCCTTCCATCCATAAGTAGATTACTCATGGGATGTCCGTCCCACACTACAGGACACTAAGGATTAGACACAACATAATAAACGAAATTAATAAACTTCTAAAACGAAAATAAACTTCTTTATGAGGAATTTTTTATTATCTTGTCCTGGACCATTGGCATTGATTCAGATATGTAACAGATTCAAAGGACACATACTATATTACATCTAGGAAATGGGCACCTCCAAATAAATCCTCAGGGATCATTATTTTTATAAAATGCCTAAATTAAGCAATGCAAACAATGCAAAAACAATTTAAAAATTTTTTAATAATTTGGATTACAATTTTATTGCATTCACATAGCATGAGAGGCCTGATGGCTGAGTGACTACCGCTCAGGTGGGCGGTACCGCAGGATTCAGGCTCGAGCCCCAACAATGCCATGAATGTTTGGAGTGGTTCGAAATCCACTTTAAACCGCCGCTCTCGATTTAATATGACTGTTGGGCGTCTGGTTGACAACCCTACCACATAAAAAGAAAACATCTCTTGTCTCGCCAGAGCAGACGTCTGCTAGTGCACAGATGGCCTTGGCTGTTGCGTCAATGAAGGAGAAGATATAACATGAATATTCATTTTATTATTAAATAAAAAAATATTTAAAACAACCTAAGAATTATCTTACCTTGTTCAAAATAAAGAGCAAAAGCTTAATAATTTATTTCTTAAAAAAGTTTCCTTTGTTATATTCACATATTAACAGATTTGAAGAAAATCAAGTAATGAATTTTTGTCCCACATTTATTTGCTTTATGATTATTATTTAGTATTGTAATCTTTTGTTTGTTGTATATTTATTTGTTGTGTATTTACTGTGCAACTTCATTATGGTATTTGCAGGTTAATTTTGGATTCATCATGATTCCCGAGGACTTTGAACCTCCCAAGGAAGCGGATTTAGGGCCATTGAGTTCCTTAGCACATGGAGTTCGATCTGGTAGCGTGATGGTGAAAGACATTAAAACTATTGCTATTGAAAACCTGTATTACGACGGAGCTGGACCTGGTAAGATTTCTGTGGATAGAAATGCACTTTTAGACCTTTTTAAGATACTTACAATGAAGAAAATACTTATAACGATCTAGATAGATACTTAAAAATAGATATAATTATAGTGATTATAGATCATTAGATACTTGTTATGAAGTATTATGTGATTAATTAATAATTTCCATTGGCGATCCATTCCATTGGCATTTCACGATAGGTTTCAGAAGTTTTAAACCTGAAAGGGCCATCTAAAGATCTTTCAACAAATCCATCCTTGATTGGACGGTCACCAGACTTTTAGTTTGCTTTTCAGCAATTAGATCGCAGAACTTTATCTCTTATCAGCTCGTGCATCAATTTTCTTCACTTTTTTCAAATAAAATGATGAGATCGAAAGTCTTGGTAAAAGCCTTTAGCATACGCAATTTTTTTTTCTGTACATGTATATGTGTATGTTCGAGTATAATTTTAATTATATCATTTATAAGTTAATTTTTTTCACTGAATTTAATATTCCCTTCCGGAAATTCGTGACCAAAAAGTATGAAAAAAAATTTTTTAAACGATATTTTTTAATTCATTGAAAACCTTTTTATATTGTTTTTTGATATTTACGCCAACGGATGGCACCAGCCTGAAAACTGAACTGGTCTCAAAAACTGATTGTACTACTCCATAAATTTAATATAGAAAATTGGCAGCAATAGTTTTCAGTTAATTTTCCAAATCAACACACTATTTTATTCTTAAAAATGATAATAACACATTAAAATTGAAAAAAAAAAAGAATTCTTCGATAAGAATTATTACTTTATTTTGCCAATTTATGTTATTTATGGCGAAGTTATTTAGAATCTCAAATCTTTCATTTCGCTCAATTATTTTTCTTTAATAAAATTTATTAAAATTAAAAATATTTCAGTTATTGCCAAAGATCAATATCATAATACATCATATCTGTCAAATAATAACGGATATGATCATGTCATCATGGATCATATCTGTTAATGAAACTTTAAGAAAAAAATACTTTGTTCACAGTGTATTACCTGAAACCTAAACCCCTTACAGGGTCATAGAAGTCAATTCGGTTATGAAATATTTTTTCAGGAAGGATAAATATGTGTGTATAACGAAGGGTTAATAATATTTGTACTATATATTTAAATGATGTACTGTTCTGGTTGGGCAACCAGATTGTAACTGGGTGTGGTTGAGTAGAGATACTTGAGGGACAGGTTGGAGAACTCACAGCTTTATTTACACAGCATCACAAGTATACAACTGGAGACATGCACTATTTAACACATTTAAAGACATATATTTCTAGATTCGTGGAAAAATTCCACTTCTAAGCCGAAAATCCAATACTCAGCTACGCGCACGATGTGCTAAATATACTTACTCTCTGGATAAGAGTCTGTAGGTCAAATGACACTTTCTCCTGAACGCCACATAAGGGGCGCTCTTTCCAGTGCGTAGGAGGTAGCATGGTTTACAATGATAGTTTTACAAGACAACTTTCTTTTACAGATGCTTTTTTCCTCGTTGGAACTGGAAGCTCGCCTCATTCTGACGCCACAAAAGTACCCGATGAAAACGGAAGGTAAACTTTTATGTACACCTGAAAATACTGATTTTTTTTTTTTTACATAAAAACATTTTATTTTTTTTTACATTTTATTTTTTTTATACACATATAGCTTAGAGAAACTCCGTGGCTACCAAGGTAAAGATATAGAGTTAAAACTTCCTGGAGATTTAACTATATTCGATATAGAGTGGCTGTCCATGTACTGCATAGCTTTCCAGCAGAATTTCGGCGATGTAAAGATTCCCAAGTTCCTCAATGTTCCTGCTGATTTGACAGCTCTGAAGTCTGAAGTTACAAAAGTGAGTTGAGTTACCATTTTCGATTTATTAAAAGCCTTTTTTCGTTTTAAAAGTAAATTGGTTTTTATTAATAGTAACTAACATTTAAATAATAACCTTTGATATCTATTGTATATGGGAGACTGATGGCCGAGTGACGCTCTCGGTATCACAGATTTCGGGTTCGAGCCCCTTCGGTGCCATGGATGTTTGTAGTGGTTCGGAATCCACTTTAAACCATAGGTCCCATCTAATATGATTATAGAGCATTGGGCTGATAATTCTACCCCGTAAAAGAAAAATCATGTTTCGGAATTTGCCAATAGGTAGACGGCCTTGGATCACCATGGGATTATTGCGCCAATGAAGAAGATAACTATATGAATAGTTCTGTTTTATTCAAATATTGAATTTATTAAATTAAATAAAAATAATTACTTGATAATTCATTTTCTACATTTACCGTTTTCAAACCACACATATGAAAATATTTACATAATAAAATTGCCATTTTAAAAGAATATCAAATATAGTAAAAGGAAATAAAAAAAATCATAAATATAATGAGTATTGTTACGTAATTTTTTTTTTTTTTTTGCGAACAATGGAAATTAAGACGTATTTTTATTTAGTTATTAATTTTATTTGTCATTTAAATTTAAATTGCTTAATTACTTTCTTAAATTATTTAATTCAAATACAATATATTCGATTTTATGCTACATATTCGAATGGTTTTATATAATTGATTCGAGTATTGTGTTATAAATTCGTAGCTCACTTAATTTTTTATATTAATTAATGGAAATTAATTTCTTGCAGGAAATGAAATTTGACAATTGTGAAGAACTGTTCCCAGGAATTCTTCATGTCAGCTGGAAAATCTTAGGACATGATCTGATTTTACAAATAGCAGGACGTGCAAGTAAGGAATTCTTTTTCATTTCAATTTGAAAAAAGCGTTATCAGTATGAATTAAATTTATTTTTCAAACTTTAATAATATTTTATTATAATAAATGGTCTAATGAAACTAGTTTACGTATTAAAATACAACGCTCTTCATTTCCTCGAATTTTATAGCATTCACTGTCCTGCTCTATGATCCATGAATAGTTTGAACATTCAGAAATCCTGCTCTGTTAAGATATTTAGATTAGTGGAAATCGTGCAATTTTAAAAGTTTCTGGGAATTTAAGGGGGAAAAGTAATCTTTATATATATATTTTTTTTTTAAATTCTGAGCTGTTTTCAAAAAACAAATAGTCTTTTTTCGTACTAAGTGCATAATTAATTTAACAAATTTAATTTTCATGTGTGCAGGTTGGTAACTGGGTGTGACTGGGTTGAGATACTTTAGGCACAAGTTGGAGAACACACAGCTTTAGTGACAAACGCACAAACATCACTTACATACAATATTACATATTTATTATATTATTAATGTCCTTCCATGAATCAACATATAAGTATTGATTCGTGGAAGGACTCCACTTCTAAGCCGAAAACCCGATACTCCGGTACGCAAGTCATTAGTGTGTAAAATGACTTGCGTACCTGAGGTACGTAGTGCGTCAAACTGAATTCTGCTACACGCTAATTGCGAAATTACCCACTACTCTCTTAATCGAGCTATTTTAAGACTAGAATAGTGGTTAGCGTCAGTAGTTAGTTGTCTTAAGTTTGCAATTTTATTCTCCGTCCTTTTCTCGCATGACTTAGGTTTAAATTTCTAACCGGTTACACTTTTTTTATCTCCACAAACACTTTTAAAACTTTCCTGTCTGAAACGTGTAAGGCACGTGTAATGAACTATAAACTGTACCAATGTTTTAATTTTCTCTGAAATTTTTATTTCTCATACTATTCCTTAAATTTTTATTAATTTCACCTAGTATCATCTTGCAACACTAGATGGCGCCAGAGAGCTAATACCACTTATCGATGGCCCCAGCTAATGTTCTTTCCTTTATGGTTCCTAAATCATTTTATTTTTCCAGAGCAATTTTAACTCTTCACTTTAAATTGCTTTTAATTCGAATTATTAACTTAAATTCTGCTGTCCCATTAACTCTAATTATATACGAGGATTCAGATGAGGTGCTTTTCATAATTAATTTTACGAAGGCTTATGTTTAAATGGTGCATCCATTGCCATTGAATGAGTTGAAAATTCGTAATTTGACACTAGCGCTCTATTTGTCAGAAGTGGACGTAAATATTTTATTATTTTTATTTGTTTTTAAAATAATAAAATAAACAAACAATAATAATACGCTTAATACATAGGCAAGTACGATATTTAAAATTATAAAACACTACTAATATACTAGACTGCAAACATCCAAGCAGGCCTTCTCACAGCCTCGCAAGAAATCGATGCAGCCATCGTACAACTTGGAGTGCCCCTTGCTAAGCTCCCATCAACACTGGAGGAGACTTCAAGGATCATAAAAGCGGTCACTGAAAGACGGGACCAAACTTCTAACAACATTGCCCAGCCTGCAACAGCAGCAGCAGCCAAAGACGCTCTACCGACAAAGATGGGTTTACTGCCCCTCCACGTCACCCTGATCGCCCGAGGCACCCATTACATGCCAACTCCACCAGATAGTAAACTAGATTCAACTACTAACTCTTTCTCTCTCTCACTAACATGACTAATTCAGAAATAGCTGACGATGCAGATCCGCCAGAGCAACCCCCTAGGCGTCAAAGGATTCCCCCTTTTTATCAAGTGCACTAAAGACTGGGGGTAGCATTCTCCCACAATTGAGAACTATTTCTCCCACTTTAAGCTCTGTCCTCTCTAGAGGTAATTTCTTAAAAATTACTGTCGCGAGTGAGGTTGAACACGTTCGAATGAAAACCAAACTCGTCCATTTGGGACTCGAATTTAAATGTTTCAATTTAAAACAAGACAGGCCAGTTAAAGTTATGATAAGGGGACTTCCAGCTTGTACCCCCAAAGAGGATATAAACTTTGCTTTATCACACCTCGGATTCAAAATTCTTGCAGTTAATCAACTCCTCAAGGGTAATAAATGGCCAATGCCACTTTTTTATATCCAAATCGCGAACACCCTGGAGACCGAGGAAATTTACAACCTAACCACTCTTCTCGGCACCCGCATTAGTATCGAAAGATACAAGGGGCGTAACAAGAATCCCCACAATGCTATCGTTGTCAAGGGTTTTTCCACTCAAGTGCTGCTTGTCATCTTCCAAAACGATGCGTCAAATGTGCCCGTCCGCACGATGCGAAAGAGTGCGACCTCGGTATTGAAGCTCCGCTTAAGTGCGCAAACTGCTCTGGAGATCATGCGGCGAACTGGCGCCAATGCCCCCGATTCCCACAAAAGAATCAGAATAATCTATCTTCTATCAAACCTAATGCACCATCTGTGCAGAAAAAACAAAATACAATAATTAATCCCCGCAAAAACAACATGTTTCTAGGACTCAGCCATTTCTACGCAGAGTTCCAAACAATTCCACCTACGCAGACATTATTGCCGGCCGAACAAACCATCAAGCGCCGCCCATCATTAGACCACAAGCGCCGCCCACCACTGGGTTAAAAATGCACCGCTCAGCGAATCTGCGCTCGAGCTCTTTAAACTGCTCTAGTTTTCATGAATGATTCCACTATAGACTTTGACCAACTGCTCGACGCAGTTACGCATGCACTTCCCGCACTCGAAGCGACGGACGACCATCACATGAAAGCAGTTATACTGCTTAAACATTACAACTACCTAAACCAGAACCATAATGTTTAGTACACCCAATAGGAGAAATCTACAGAACCTGCACTCTCTCCGAATAGGATGCTGGAACGCGTGCGGCCTCCGTCGTCAATTTGACGAGGTTATTCAGTTTGTCACTGACCATGATATTGATATTTTCCTTATCCAAGAAACCTTTTTGCAGCCGGGCCAAACCCCAAATATCCCAAATTTCACTCTTTACAAGAATGACAGGATTTCTATTAATTCTAGGCGTACTTCAGGGGGGAACCTGTATCTACGTTAAAAAGGTACTGGTTCATTACCAAATTCCAACTCCTGAACTTGAATCCACAGAAGCTACTATCATCAATCTTAATATCGGAAACAAAAATCAAATTACATTTATTTCAATTTACTGCAAAACACATCACAGATTTAACAAAATGACATTAATAAACTTCTTAATGTGAATCGCAACGTAATAATCGCCGGCGACTTCAACGCAACACATGCAGCGTGGAATAATGTTAAAAACAACCAAAGGGGTATTCAGCTCAACAAATTTCTTAACACCAAACAAAATCTAAAAATCATCGCGCCAAATTCACCGACTAGATTTAGCCCAAGTACTCCGCATACAGTTAATATTCTTGACTTCGCAATTTTTCAGAATATTCCATACAACGCAAATACTAATGTTCTCACTGAATTAAACTCCGACCATCTTCCCATCATCATTGATGTTGAAATGAGCAAACCACCACACACAGCACCACATAACTTCAATACAAATTGGCATGATTATAATTATCACCTCCAAAACACTGATTTAAATTCCTTCACAATTGCCTCGAAAGAATCCGCAGACAAAGCAATCAAAAACTTCACCACTGCGATGCACACAGCGTATGACAAAGCTTCTAAACCAAAACACTTTCATTCAAACATCAAGCTCCGCCGGAAATTAAAAAAGTAAAATTAAGGAAAGAAACCGCACCCGTAAACTCTGGCAACGTACGAGATCCGACTTTAAGAACTGAATTACAAAATTTAAATTGCGAAATTAAAGATCTTATTTCTATCCACAAAAAACATGGCTTGGGAAACCTTCACTGACTCTCTAAATGACAACACCTTTTTAAAAAATTCTGGGAAAAGTTAAATCTATGAGGAAATCTCTCCAAAACATTCCACCGCTCGAAACGGATGCAAACTGCATAGCGGTTTCCCCCTGCCGAAAAGGCTGAGGCAATCGCCGACTGCTGGAAGCTCAATTTGAGCAAAATCCCAACATGAGCCATCCGTTCACTAACAATCTTATAAGTTCGAAACCGATAAATACCTTAATACTCCGCATGTCAACTATAACTTCTGCATCTCAGCACAGGAAATAGTTAACTTTATTAAAAATTTAAGTACCAAAAAAAGCTGCAGGCTTTGATAAAATTAACAATAATATGATCAAGCATCTTCCGTTAAAATTCATCTATTGGTTAATCGTCATTCTCAACGATATGCTTAATATTTCTTACTTCCCAAGGCTTGGAAAATCGCCATTATTACTCCCGTCCATAAACCAGGCACAAATCCTTCTTTACCAGTCAACTACAGGCCAATTTCTCTCCTTAGTAATCTCAGCAAGATTTACGAATTCGCGATCTTAAATCGGATTAAAGAATTTTGTGACAACAGCCATATTTTAATCCCCGAACAATTCGGCTTCAGAAAAAACTTAAGCACCACACATCAGCTATTCAGGGTCACTGAGTTAATAAATCATGGCTTCAGCAAACGAAGTTTAACCGGTGTACTATTTCTTGACATCGCGAAAGCGTTTGACAAGATTTGGCATACCGGTCTAATCTTCAAACTCAAAAAACTAAATTTCCCTCTTCCGTTCACTCTGGCTATTAAATCTTTTCTTGAAAACCGTTCGTTTCAAACTAAAGCCAATAATACTACATCTACTATGCGAAAAAATGGAATGTGGCCTCCCGCAAGGATCCTTATTATCACCGATTCTTTAATATCTACGTGAATGACTTCCCGCGAGACGAAAATATTCTCACAGCTATGTACGCAGACGATACCGCAATCATTACACAGCACTTCCACGAATACACTCTCTATTTTAGACTTCAATCTTTTTGTCCATAGGCTACAAACTTGGCTCTGCTTATGGAAAATCAAAGTTAATACCAGCAAATGTGCAGTTCTCATCTTTCACCGCAAAAGAACCACTCCACATGTTCATCAAATTCTTATCTTTAACGAACCAGTGCCTTTTTGTAACTGAGTACAAATACCTTGGTCTCATACTGGACCGCCGCCTTACATTTCAAAAACACATTCATTACATTATTTCTAAAGCTAATAAAGCCGATTCACAGTGCCTTTAATTTTCCAGGAAAAAGCAAAATATCTCTCAGGGAG